>JAFELO010002359.1:0-33238 GCA_017140195.1 Eumaeus atala
GTAACTTCACACTGTTCACGATATTGGGCGCCTGGGTTGGTTATTGGGTTGGACACTACAACTATGCTAAGAGGTAGTGCCATGCTGCAGCAATGCAGCTGAATTGGGTCGGCACGTCCGGGGCGGTACCTCTAGCTCGCATAAACCCGGCGTGGAGTGATGGCTGTGCTGTCGCTTTTCGTGTGGGTTGTGAGTTGCCGGTGACCCATAGAAGGGGGAGTGGCAGGAGGGCAAAATTGGAAGGAGATAGCTGTGTGAGGGCGGCTTCAGGATAGCCTCACCCCAATATTAAGCCAGGGTGACGTACGAGTCGTGAAGGGCATTCGGCGCGGAAGCCGACTCGTAATTGAAACGCACCAGAAAACCAGGTGTATTGATTGCGCCGAGAGATGGCGGACCCATCAATCGGATCAGCGGCAGGCAGCAGTGTCGCAGGTCCGAATCCTAATCTGCGATTGCGAAGGAGGGCATCTGCATATCGTTTAGATGTGCAGATGTTTATATAAGTCGAGTCATCATGACCGATCTCACGTTAGCCTTCTTTGCAATACAAACTGAGATTGTTAAGATGTTAGTTTTATTCGTTCCAACCTTGTCCTTTAAACATGACTAGTTCATAGTTTAGATATCTTGTAAACATTGATTGTTTATGGTTAGCTAATCTACGTACATGCATATTTATTTTATGAACCTAGAATTTCGCCATTAAATTCTCTTACAATCTTACGTCTAGGCTATAGACACATGAGGACATTTGTAGTTGTAGTGCGGCTAGAAGAATAGTTGACGGATGTAATGTCGGGAATATGTGATTAGCCAAATGTCAACAGTCCGAAGTTGTTACGCTACTTACGGCTGAGATATTCAGGTAACTTCACACTGTTCACGATATTGGGCGCCTGGGTTGGTTATTGGGTTGGATACTACAACTAAGCTAAGAGGTAGTGCCATGCTATCCTAATCTGCAATTGCGAAGGAGGGCATCTACATACCGTCTGGATGTTCGGATGTTTATGTAACTTTGGTCACCATCACTGACTACACGTTAGCCTTCTTTGCGATATAAACTGTGAGATTGTGCCGATATTTTTGCACTCTGTCCAACCTTGATTTTTAAAGATGGCTCGTATTCATATACTAGCTAACTCATAAATGTCAAATTTTTTGAATTTTTATGATCTGAACGCGCGTAGGGATAGTTTGGTAGATGTGTTGGTGATTCATCGGATTGACCTTATAATTGTTAGTGATGTAGTGGTCGGGTGAAGTTATTGTTAATTTGTCTATGGTTACTTAATCTAAGTATGTTATACATTTTTTCATCGACGTAATGTTTTGATATTTACTTCTTTTTAGAATTAGATCTGAAACAAGACACAAAATTGTGATTGTAGAATGTTTAGGAGAATAGGGTAAGGATGTTATGTTGTGGATATGTGATATGCCAATTATGGAGAGGCCGAGGTTGTGCCGCTTACGACTAACATATTAAGGTAACTTCACACTGTTCACGACATTCCGCCCGAGGGATGGTTGTGGGGTTGAATACTACAATTACACTAAGAGGTTGTGCCATGCTGTAGTTTTGCAGTGGAATTGTGTCGGCACGTCCTGGTTTACCACCCCGAGAGGTCGCATAAAGCCGGCACGGAGTGATGACTGTGCCATCGTTTTTCGTGCGGGTCGTGTGTGGCCGGTGGCTGATTTGGGGTTGGCGAAGGAGGGCAAATTCGAGGTGGGTGGGGTTCGGGAGCCAACACATCTGCAGAACTTTGTTGGTTTACGGATGTTTATGCGTCGTAGTCATTTGATTCCGATTCCCTACATGCCAGGGGGCATGGATTTATTTAAATCTTAATATAGTTTTGAAATGTCCGTCTTTCATCTGTACCCTTCGCGTCGTTTCCATGCACTATCAGAAATATTGCATTGCTAAAGACTTGTGCTCAGCCGGCGTTGTGCCATATCCCAGATTTGACAGCTTAAAATATTTTTGTTATATCTCATTGTTTTTGGGTATCAGAATTTTTCCAAGATTTGCTTAAAAACCAACTTGTCAATGTTAGTACATAGTTTGTGTATAATCAGGGAAATCCCGTTTTTAATATAAATGTCTATATGTATAAAAGTGATGAAAGCTAGTCAAAGTACTAAGACGGCTAACATTATGGTAACAACTATTCGTTAAGACAGTGTTATCAATTGATTTGTATTTTAACATCTGCATATTAATTCTATTTCGACAGTTTGTCTAAAGTTTCACTACTGTCTAAAGTTAGAAGTTTGCACTTCACACCTTCATACATTTTACACCTTCTGTTTCTGTTAACGCATTTACGTGCCTTTACCGGCCCTGGGTGGGGTTCAATATCATTTACACTTCTCACTTTAGTGTAGCGCAGTCGTGCTACTGCACATTTCTTTTTTTTACCTTTAAATTTCTGGCCGGACATAGTGTCATCTACATACCTAGTGATACCAACTAGACATAGGGCCACTGCAAGATCTTAAGACTAGACAGCTTTTATCTGCTGTTACCTTGGCTACTTCTACCGTACGCACAATATTATCTAGCCTAAACTAGGAAAACTTAATACTTTCCTGAAAGTTGAAGCAAGCTTTTTCCATTTATACTCTTGCCTTGCGAGATGTCACTTCTTGACTTTTATGACTGACTGCACTATTTATTATATATATTGTTAAAGAGTAACTGTCTACACCTATGGACCAAATAAATAGTAGCTGTACCACATTGACCTAACACGTCTAGTTACATATGTGAGTGTAATGTACGCACTCGCGTTATATAATAGTTACGATGATCTTTATATCGATTAATCAACTCTACTAAAACTGGGTCGATAGGAGGTATGCTGGGCTCTTAGGACATAATAGATCTGGTAAAATAATATCCCACACTGGAGCACATTTTGGACGCAGTTAGGAATGCGCGGGTAAAGTTTGATAGCTGCATCTTTGAACTCAGTTGATGAAATCGCTGTTGCGTCTCAAGGCACTTTCGTTGACTCCACGAAATTGATATAAGAATTCTCTAATATGTCCAGAATATGGAATTATGTGATGCGAGAATCGTTCAATCGATTGCAATTTTAGTGTCGTTATGCGGACGACGGATTGCCGTTTGCGAACGGAAAAGTGCTGAATATTTTTGCCATATCTAAATATTACTATTTATATAATATTACTCAAACAAATATTATATCATTAGACATTAATATAAACTATTCCACATAAAATTTAATTGTCAAGATAAAGACGTTACGTGAAATGTAGTAGACTTTGTATATTGTTTGATTACAATGAAACCTATTTGGTTTATAGAGCTGATGTCATAACGGTGCTTCTCTACTTGAGCACCATCTGTGCGGTGCTCGTGAATTAGGACAAATCAATAGGTAATGAAATAAGATTTCATGGGTAAGAACTGTGGTCTCGACATATACCCGCGATTAAACCTGAGTCTGCACGTTCGCGCTTAGGCATACAATAATAGAGGCAGTGCTTGCTCTACCAATGTGATGGCCACATGTCAGCTCAGAGCCGGTTTCATGGGTTACTATTAAAGTGTCATGTTACAATTTAATACTTATTTCCTAACTACCCTTTAAATCTTTTTTATTAATGACTCGTAATTGGAACCTGTGAAGCCGACCCTCACGCTATTTGTATAATGGGATTATGTGTCTATTATTGCACGCTATGGTATAGCTGAAGACCGTTTATATTAATCAACACCCATTTGTACCAAAGTATCTAGATGTCTTGCTGTCACATCAAAAATATATCGGATTAAGTACTGTGTAGATACATTGTTCAGAAGGCTCCTTCAAATCACCAGTGCTTCTAGAAATAATTATTGTCTACTTAATCAGCAATGTGGTGCGTTAATATTCTCAGTGTATTGAGTAGTCGTCAGTGTACTAATAATAGTTGAGTCATTGTTATCGCTACACCTAATGATATTTAACGTTGCTTTAGTATTGTAAACTATGGACGATCGACGATGTTTAACTATTCATAATTACTCAGAAATTCCTGTGAACACAGTTAACATCTAGTCATACATTAAATTCGAACCTACATCACAAATCCAAAAGTAATGTGAGGTACATGTCATGCATGTATGTCGAATTGCACTATCGACTATTTAATAATGTTTAGGACTCTTGTCAGTTCTCAGATTAACCGAATACTAAGATTACACATGATGGTGATACTGACAATTGATGCATCAGGTTGATGAAGTTATAGTAGAGAAAGACTGCACACTAACAAGTGTGGCCCAGTGAATGGTGTCCAACAGGCATAGAAGAGTAGTTATAGTAACTTTTGTCACAGGGGTGGAAAGTACTGTATTGTCTGTTTCTGGTGTAGTACGTTCCTCCTACGTTGCACATGCTACATTTTTCTCCTACTAAAAGATCAGACTTTGGGCGTATATATGAAAAAAAAATAAATGATTTTGTCATGGAAACCAACAGGATTCGAATTATAGGGAGGTGGGTCTGAACATTATTCAAAGGGGAGTTATGATTATGAAAAGAGGAATACTGGACACACTAAGGAGATTGTCGCATTAGCTAATAGGACGGCGATCTGCCGGTGTATGGAAATACATCTACCGCCCGTCGGGCATTCTTTGCTAGCGACTGTCATATGTCTGTCTACCGTCGAGAAATATAAATGCAGTGTCATGCGCACTGTATTTCTAATTTTACTCATATTATTCTGTGCTCTTTATATTGCAAATGTACTACTTTCACGTAGCTATGTAGTATTATTTTAAATTACACTAATACTGAATTCCATTTCTCAGTGTTTGTTTAAATGTCATACTTAATAATATAGTCATAATTAAATAAATGAATGCTGTATTTGTGGTGTTTTATTAAACGTTTTTTTAAAGTTATAAAACTATTCGAAATGCACCGAATATGCATAAGAATGTTCATAAGAGACGAACTTCATATTCTCTGAAAAATAAACTTCATCTTATAACATGTTCGGTTTTTTATTCTTAAACCGACGTGAAAGATGACCCTTTATCCGGCGAAGATCATGCTATCATCAAAAACATGGTTAAAGATGGTTAAACATGGAAAAACTTGGATATATATATATATGTGTATATGTAATATCAATGAAATGTGGAGAGGCCTGTGACCAACAGTGGGTGTCGTCCGACTGGTGATAATGATGTTGCTGATGATTCGGAACATAATGGAATCCCTTAATTACGTAGGTGCAAATATTTTGTCTAATCTTGGGCTGACCTTGTGGTTTGCCCATATTAAATGTACAATTCTGTTGCAACGCCTTCTTATAATCATACACAATGATGATTGATAAGACCAGTTTTGCAAAAGCATTTCCTACAGGATCGAGGGGGTTCGGTGGGACCAGAGAGCTGAGAAGCGGCTTCCCGTACCCCCTAAGCCCTTGCGGTATTCTACACAAGTCGTTTGCTGGTGGAAGAGTCCCGGGAAATCATCAATAGCTGCGGTTGTGTCACGCTGCCTACTTCGTAAGCGATCCGATGAAAAACTACATATCTTTATGTTATTGTTGTTATTCATTTATTATAATTAATTATATAAAATTGTTACACGAAGATACTCAGAGACTAAAGTCAGTATGTCTGTCGATCTGTTGATGGTCCAACTTTTACGTAAATCCTTCCTTCGTCCCAGCCTTATCCTGTATTTATGTCAGACGATATCAGGGTCTTTACTAAAAAAACTATTTTGTAAATGTTACAAGTGACGTAAAATGTATGACACAATACGAGATTTAACTAAATTGTAATTGACAATTTGGCGCCAAACCTTGACTTTTGACGTCATTCTAATTTTAAATTCTTATATAACTAGCTTTAAAAACAGGCCCGTGTTTTCAGTTGGATGTAACAACTTCTAATCTTGTTTGGGACTGCTGTCAACGAAATTGCAATTCCGGACACTGGTGATCTCCAATACGATACAATTTCAATAGGTCACATCACTTTAAAATATGTGCATTTAGATTCCAGGGTCAATGTTCTGATAGTAGATACTTTAATGTTGACTCTGCACCAAATCATTAAGGACCTTATACTAAAAAACTTTAATACATTTAGTGTTTAAATAATCTAAAAAAAGTTGCGATCGGCCTTTGTACGACGTGTCTACGACTTATACAATATTTTAAGGCTGATTTACTATGGTCAGTAGCTGACTCCAAGGTCGAGACAAGGCAATGCTGATCTGGTAAAATCCTATGTAAAACGTGAGAAATCAGGGATGACTTGTATACTCGTAATCCCTCACGAAAGTAGTTTTGAAGTCAGTATCAACGCCGGCATACCGACTTGTGCACTGACCCTGTGTAAATTGGCCCAAAGAAATATTTTTTATATATTTCTACGTCACTCAATATTTTACTTAAACTTTAGCAATTAGGTATTTGTACTGCGTGTTTTATTTGTTCGGGTTTTTTATTTTAGTGATTTTGAGGGTAATATTTATATCACAGTATAAATAAGACTAAGTCAATCTTAAACAATCACATATAATATTTCGTAATAATATTATAATTGGCAGCTTTGTGCTTATTACAATTGTTGCTATATAGAAATAAACGTTTTATTTACATATTCCGTTGTACTATTTACCTGTTCACACCTGTAACTGTAAGAATAATATTGATATATAAAGTATAAAAGGCGGAAGAATTCCATTTCAAACTTTCCTCACCGTTAAATGTAAAGAATTATGAAATGTGAAAAATAAATTATTTACAATACATACATACGTAGATTTCATTAAGTATTCCCAACACCTTAATGTAAGCAATTTCCCGTATTATACTCATATGATGAACAAAGCTTTTTGTTACATATAATGCAAAATTATTATGTAGAGTCCTTTTTTTTGTTTACGAGGGGAAACACATTTACGCACCTTCACTGGCCCTGGGTGGGGTCCATTGGTGTGTGGGACTCGCGGTACATTATACTGCCGAATACCCATAAAAACCACCGCGAGTGCCATCAGTGCCGCCCTAGGTGAGTTGCCCCGGAACAACAAATCATCAGGGCACCTCGACGACTAGTCAGCCCCCGAAGGGACCGACTCTACCTCTACAGATGGGGTAATCCCGCAGTACAGGACAGCTTCACCGACTTTGGGACAGTGCAATGGGGCGAGATTCCCACCCTCGCCCCTGCCCCGTGCGCTAAAGCGCCTCCACCTGTTGCTCTTTGGTCGACCCTCTATTCTCAATCGCTTCAGTAACCCGTTGCGTATTTGACCAGCGAAGGTCTCGGCGTATTAGTTTGCGGATTCGCTTTGAAAGAAGCTTGACGTCGGCAGACGTTACGTCTTCGTGTATTCCGCGTTCCCTCATAAGTTCCAGCGTCTCATTTAAGAGGTCCGAGGAATGCAAAATTTTGCATTCCTCGGACTAGTAGACAGTAGTAATACTACAATATCCTTTACCTACGTCCCGCATGCAAACAATCATGCCACTCACGGCCTCGTTAATTGCCATTGCATATTCCGACATATCTAGGTCATTGAACCGGTTTTTTATTTTCCCTTGGAATTTTTCGGTACGTACCATGGTTTGCCGGAAGTTAGATAGGAGTGTTGGCGGACCCCACCATGGTCCAAACTTTGTCGTGGCGGTGGTGCTCTGTAGTGGGGGGTGAAACTTGTCCAAGCCAATTGGACCGTGAGGGATCTTTTTTACACCACTCTTATAAGAAGAGGGGGCTAAAGAGCAGGAGTGTGAACCGTTTTTGGTACCCCTCTTATAAGAAGAGGGGACCAAAAAGAAAAAGGGCGAGGATGGGAACCTCACCCTATTGCACTGTCCCAAATTTGGTGGGGTTATTCTGTAGTGCGGGACAACTCTGGAGGTCGAGTCGGTCCCTTAAGGGGCTAACTAGCCGTCGACCTGTCCAGATAATTTGTTGTCCCAGGGCAGTTGCAGTTGGTGAGTTACCAAGGGTTACCAGGGGCGGTACTGATGGTACTTGCGGCGGAAGCATATATATTCAGAGAGCCTCTAACCAATCTGTGATCACTTCCGGTCTTAAACCGCTTGATCACGAAGACATCACTAAATGTACGCTTTCGGACCGTCATAATAAAGTCAATCTCGTTCCTTGTCACAGTACCGGGGCTCTGCCCGTGAGACGTGGCCCTCTATATGGTATCTACATGCCTCCACTCGCCATCAGATGATGTCGAGGTTGGTGCGTATACTTGTATTACTTTGAGGATGTACCTCGAAGTGAGTTTAAATATGAGATACGCCATCCTTCCCGACATACTAGAGATTTCGACGATGTTGCCTACGAGGGACTCATTCACTAGGATTCCTACGCCACCTTGTGATGGAGCGTCGCCTTCCCTGAAGTAGAATAGGTGACCCGATGGAAGAGTTATGGAATTCACCCAGTCTTCGGACTTCACATAACCCCAGACCGTGCTATCGATTTCTTCCGAGTTCCGCCCCCAGCTCAACCAAGTGTTTATCTAGTTGTCAGGACTAGTGGAACTACCGGGATATAGGGGCCGAATTCCGCTGTTGTAGACCATTTAAGGTTCGCTGTTGNNGGACCGACTCGACTTCCAGAGTTGTCCCGCACTATGGAACAACCCCACCAAATTTGGGACAGTGCAATAGGGTGTGGTTCCCATCCTCGCCCCTTTTTCTTTTTGGTCCCCTCTTATAAGAATTCCAAAATTCAACCATTCAGCGTCAATAATCTCTGAGAAAGTTCCCTCGTCGCATGAATTCTCATTGTCATTTGGCCACGAAACTCTAGAAAGATGGGTTTGAGAAAAGGATCACCAGACACCACCGTGCAGTGGCGGCTACGCGATGTCACTGATGCCACGGCGCTGTCAGCTAACTTCAATATGTTCTCAAAATTCCGCGCAAGATATATATCTCCATTGGGTTGGATACTACAGCTAGATCAAGAGGTTAGTGGCATGCAGCGACATTGCAGAATTGGGTCGGCACCTCCGGGATGGTATCTCTATCTCGCATAAAACCGGCATGGAGTGATATCATATTTCGTGTGGGTTGTGAGTTGCCGGTGGCCAATTGGAACGAATTGGGGCATCGGTGATTGTCAAAGGGCTTTTTTTTCGGAGGGACCTACTACTGGTTGGCGGCGCTATTGCTTGCACTCTCTCCCCACTCTAGTGGGGATTCTCTTTAACCGCATCTTGCGCGCACCGTGCGCGAGATGCAGTTTAAGATAATTGATGAATTGATAATTGAGCTAGTTTATTGTTTAGCTAGTCTGAGCAGGCCGGCCTCTTCCCCCCCCCTGACGGGCGGGGTTGTATTGCGCTACAAATCAGCAAGAAGCCGTGGTCATGGTATTGTCAAAGGGTTCCGGTTGCTCTTTAACTACCTAAAAAAAGTGTAAATGAAACCAATATATTGGAGATTTTATTTGTTTTATTACTCTACGCGTATCACGTATACATAATGAATTGCAGTGACAACATAAATATACTATTTAGATGAAAACATTCAATATATTATATTCTCAATATTGTATTGCGCTACAACCGCACCCGGGCACATAATATACGCCCGGACCACGGACATCAACATTATAGTAAACATCCAAACTACTGAATATTTCAAAACATTACATCGATTTAAACTTGAAATGGCCGATGGCACATTGTAACTACTGTATACCGATACATTTAATATGAGATTTAATCGATTATGTCTATTAAAATGTATTCTTAAATTTATAATGTGTATAACATTTTTTTCAATTAGACATTTAGTATGTGAGAGTGATACCTATCAGCAACAATTAAATCTTAGAGCCTATTATGAAGTTATTTATTCGATAAGAAATATTTTAAACACTAAATAGAAGAGTATTCAAATGTTAAATCACTGTGAGTACAAATACTAGAACCTGGCACAAAGGCTAAGAAAATTATCCATATTTTAGTGAATTTGAGTTGGGAGTTTTGCCTTCCTCCCCCGTCTAAGTGTTCACACTCGTGTGTGCTATAGCATTTCTGCTCACAGTGGAATATGAGTTCCATTGAAGTAAGGTTTAAGTTTGTGATAGGTCTCTATCTCGGTTAACAGCAATAATAATAATATTAAATGGGAGAACCGATTATAAGTATTTTTAATAAATAAGACGAGAAAAAATTATATAAATTCTACGGAAGCATACACTGAAACTAAATAAATATTTCTCCAATCACAATAATTCTATAAATTTTCATGAATTAAATTCAAAAAGATTCAAACATAATGACTTCCATTTCACGTTTTATTTTATAATAAAATATATTTTTTTTAGTTTGTAATTTTGTTATTAAAACAAAAATCACTCAATAAATATAACTTTAAAGCGGTCCTCCATAAGTTCCATTAAATCACATCAAAATATATATCTTTAACATAATCTTAACATGTATATAAATATGTGATATAGCAAAGGATATTTGTTTCACAGAGCAGATATATCAATGCATGTAAGGACACAGTGAGAGACGGTAGCGGATACGAGTTTCTAGGAATAAGCGTTTTAGGTGAGTATATTCTTAAAGCTTCGATAAATAAAGCTTAATACATAGTTATAGATTATATAATGTATTGAGTTTATTACGCGCTGGCTCTTAGCCTATGCACTTAAGAGGGGCGGTATCGATCGAGCGACCAAGCCAGGAGTATTTAATTTAACACTGATTATGTGATTTGCTTCGCCCATAATTTTCAATGATCTTGAAGAATTATTCTACAATTTTATGGGTAAATTGTATAAAAATGGATTCACAATTGTTTGTCATATAGCCCGTGATATCGACAGTAATGCCGTTAATAACACCCACTTTATATAACAGGTTTGAATCCTTTCAATTGGCCAATAAGCGAGCTCCTTTTGGCTAACAATATCTATCTATCTCAAACCACAACGTATTGTGTAAGCTCATCGTGGATGGTTGCGGTGATAAATTATGTTTTATTACCCGTTTCCGCGTCCACAGAAAAATTGATATGTAAATGAAGTAAAAGGATTTCAGTCTGAATCGAGAGTAGATATAGATAACGTATATATATCAGTCAAGAGAAGTCGACAATTTAAGCTCAAATGTAAAACGCCATATAGATATTAAAGACACCCCACAGCCTGGGTATGAAAGATTACAAAAGTATTGTCGAATCTTATATTCAAAGATAACATTTAAGTCAAGATTCCATGTAGAAAAGATCACAAGATAGCATAAAAGTTTAAAACCTTATGACTAATGTATATTAAAGATTAGAACAACATTTATCTAAAAGGGGTATTTCAATAGTAGGGCACATATAGAGTTTATCACGACGAACTACCGCTGAGCAAAACACCACAACCGTTAAAAAAAAGGTGTATAAATGTAGACACCAAAGTAATTAAGTATAATGGATCAGAGCATCCGCACAGTTTTAGAAATACAGTCGGAGGAAAGAAAACATTTTCAGATTTCATTGATAAATATTCCTTTTCCTCTAGCCTAGATCACTTTCTTAAAATTATATAGAAACATAAGTAAATATAATCTTCTTGGTACATGATATAATTATATTTGATATAAATTTTAAACGTCATTTCCAACATAATATATATATATATTTTTTAATGTTTATTATAGAATTTTATAACATTATAAGTCAAAGGCAAGGTTTTGGGAAGGTTTACAACATCGATATAGTATTTAGTTTATTAAATAAAATATAATAATTATATTAAAATAGATTTAAGATAGTCTTACGTCTCGACCTACAAATTACCTCTATTTCTCACTTTGCCAGTACCCTTAACCTCTATTTCTACGCCACCATACATCATACAAATCACCATTTCTGCACCTAGTCAAATCCTCGAAAGGATTATTAAAATTTATTTAATTTTTAAAATAATATATTAAATATAACAATTTAATGTAAATTATTAGCATACGTATCTTAATCATAACATAATCAAAATGACTAGAAAACAATTAATAAAAAATTTGTCAATTTTTTAAATTACGTAGTTGTCACAAAACAATGTAAAATTAAATAAGAACTTCATATTACTACTTAATTAATTATGCAAAAGTGTATCTACTTTCGGTAATTAATAAATTTAGAAAGACCAAATTATAATAATTGTGCGTGGGTTTATAACGTGACGTAGTATTGACCTGGGTGAATCTTGAACACTAACTTTACATAAGCAGAAGTCAGCGTAGGAGCTTTGACTACACAAAGATTAATCTGACTCCTACTCCTAGCGCTCAAGATTCTTTATCTTACGATCAGTAAATGACTTGAGCATTTTAAGTTCAAGTCAAGGTGGCCCAAATGACTAACATCGTTTTTAAAAGATGCGGATAGTGGCATGCGATTTTGTGTATAAATCAGAGAAAAGCGTCCGCATTACACAGAGTATACTCTCACAGAAACGGAGCAGCATGCAGCTATCCACTAGAATCCATAAAACGCACAGACGTTACCATACTCGTTATACTATATATACATATTGTGCATGACGATTCCTTCAAGATTCATATTGGATAATCGGCAAAATCTATACTCAGAAACGTTATGTGAAACGAGATATATTTTTATTATAACTATTAATGATTTAAGCGAGCACACACACACACACACACACACATGTATGTATGCACGACTGTTTATACTCAGGTATTTAGAGGTTTATAGGCATACGAGCAAAAACCATTAGATCAAGTTCGTATTCATGCATGCAATTTAATGGAATTATAACCCTTGTCTTTGCGAATTTAAACTTCTTGTAATTTTACAAGACAACACAATGTGTTTTTCACAGCAAGTCTTTATGCATGCACGCGATACACAGGTCATTCAGTTTTGTGTTTATATAGATAATAAATTATATGAATAAATTTATTCTAAAGAAGCAGGGTGCATGCTTACTTCAGCCGAGTTTTCAAATTTTGGTATGGAAACTTTCTTTGAAAAAGAATCATGATTTTTTTAGACAGAATAATAATCATAATAGGATCATGAAGTATGTATTGCCAATTATGTAAAAGCATGTATGGGGTGTAAAAGAAATGTATTTAAAAGAATCTATGCGTTTTTAAAATGATGTATAGGGTGCAGGGAGCGATGCGTTGGGGAGCGCGAGCGAAGCGAAGTGTGCGTCGCGACTCCAAACGGCTCCCAGAAAACGCGGCATAAAATAATCAACCGTTTAGGTACGCCCGGAAAACAGTTGATGCTGGAAATCACAATAAAGACTGATTAAAAAGGCGCGTGTGCCAGGCTAAATTTATTATCGTTTCCCGACTCGAGTCGCACTCCTAGCGATTGATTTTAAGTTGAACGTCAAAATTTTAGCTCGAGTCATGTAACGTTAATAAACCCATGGTGGTGGGATTCATATACCCCAACATAACGTATATTTTATACCTTCACTATACAACAGTCCAAAAGCTAATGGAATTTTATAATACAATATTGCCAGATGTTTGTAAAATAAAGTGAAATTGGAATTCAAAATATAATTAGTAGACTAGAAAAGAAGATTTTTGTAAGATCTAAAAAGACGACAAAGAGAAATTTGGAACAAAAATCATTATTAAAGATCTGGCAAAACTGTATACTCAAATTGTACATAACTACTATCTATTCGCAATCAAGCTATTAAAGCAATAACACGTCTAAACTACAAAACAGGCGAATTTGTTGATGATAACTAAATTGTAAACAAACGAGTCAATAAATATAATTCAAAAGTCTTAGAGTATTTTTTTTTAATGATCGGAATAAGTTCAATGTGTAGAATGATGTTATGAATAAAAAATGATTGTTGCACTATTATAAACTAATATATGAAATATTTGATCTTATTTATTATTATGATCTTGAAGGAATCTGTTTGAAAACGCAAATAATATATGTGGTTCGGTCAAGTTTTTAATTTTAAATACAAATAAAATGTTAACTCAATGTTCTTGCAACACGCATCCGAAACCTTTCGAAGTGGCGCACATGAATTTACATCTTAACCTTGCTAGCT
The DNA here is from genome assembly GCA_017140195.1 of Eumaeus atala. Classification (NCBI taxonomy): domain Eukaryota; kingdom Metazoa; phylum Arthropoda; class Insecta; order Lepidoptera; family Lycaenidae; genus Eumaeus; species Eumaeus atala. Next base: position 14,093 of record JAFELO010002359.1, read on the forward strand.
TTTTGGCACATTTTTTCACTCTTGATACAGCAGTTTTGAAGCTTAATCCCTCGATCATTATAACAAGATTAATAACACTACTACAAATAGAAAAGAAAATATTTGTAAAATAAGTTTCGTTTAGTTTTTGTAAGACTGAGAAAAAAATTAAAGAGTATATTCCGAATTTCAGTCGATGGATTTATACTTGATTCAGGCAAAAATAATATAATTAAACTTAATATTTATTACAATGTTAATATTTTCTATGTGATAGTGTCACAACTTGTTATATTATGTGAGATCGAAGGAAAAATGATAATAAGTTATGCTACGATGTCATTTGCATAAAAAAATATACCTCCAATGGCATCACTCATTTTTATAAATCAATAAAATAATAATCTTTGGTCTTTTGATACGAGTGACTGTTAGAGTTTAAATTTTTTCATACTTAAGAATGCATCTGTAAAAATCCAACTTCTAAATAATTAACAAAAGAAAGCGGTAATAATTATGACAATTCTATTAAATATAATAATACATATCACAGTACCATGTACAACATTTGCTGTACAAACATTACTTTTGATAATATTTCGTTATCATAATTAAAATATGTGAATTCAAAACCTTCCTAATTTATACAAATGGACACAATGAAGAAGTGACATGTCCACATCAATTAAAGCTTAAAATCCATTCCTTCCTTTAGCAACATTCTTTCTAAAATAAGAAATGTACATTGAAACGTGAATAAATCTTTCTTAAGCATCAGTCTTCACAAAATGACAAAAACGTAATACATTAGATAATATAACAAGTTTAAAATGAAAAAGCAAACTAAACGTCGTGTTCACTCATATACAACATCGAAAATGTAGAAACTAAATACGGAGGCTAGGGAAGAGAATCGCCTTCAGGAAATTGGCAAATTAGTACAACACTGACGTTTAAATGATGGTTCATTAGCAAAGATATCCGCGTATCGCAACTACATCGTGAGAAAAGTGGAAGATTGTTGGATACGACATCCAGACCACATTTAACGCGTCAGCGTTATGTTCAGTGAGGGGCATTTGCGAACCGCCATTGCAGTGTGACGCAACGCGCTATACCCAGCTGCGGTGGCACCTTGCAGGGTACCCCACGGCTGCTGAACATGCGGCGCGTGGCCATGTGAGCCCATGGGCAAGTGCCTTACCATGCCGGTGCTGAGATGATGCAATATCCCCGAGCCTTGAGATCCGCTAAGGCAGGCTGAAGGGCGACGTGAACGAATGGATTGCATCGAAGATGTAAGCAGGAACGGAACACTTGAAGAAGTGTTCGGCATGGATCCACCCTACACATTTTGCACACAAATTAGAATATGTTAAAAATGTATTAAAATTATGAAAACATCTTGAAAAATAGGATCCTTTACAACATGCAAAGTGATCACGTTTTACATACCTAAGCGTACACAGAACTGGTGTGACGTACAGTCAAACAGTTGCCAAACGATTAGGTCCAGTTTCATGTTTTATGGTGTGTATTTGGTAGACCATACAATATACTATATAAATAGGAAGAAGTAGTGCCATGCATGGTGCATGACACTACATCCTCCTATGCAACGAAATTGGGCCGGCACGACCAGGGAATATACCGTCGTAAAATGACATTTTCAGTGTCACGTTTCGTGCTGTTTATGAGTAACCTTTGGAAGGGAAGGGGAAAAGGAGGGCAACACATCGGTATAGTACGTTACGTTTATGGGCATTTGTAGTAGTTAAAAGGCTCCGATTGCTCGTTTGCATCCCTATTCTATAAAAAATGTACCAAGTTTTACTTTTCCAAGTGATGCGTGATCAGGGTGAAATCATAGCGCACAGCTAGCAAAACTCGTTGATTAGTAACATTCAGGTTGTTGATAAAGAATCAATTGGTTGTGCTTCCTCCCGATAACTCAGGCTGGGTGGCTCAAGAATTCGGCATTTTACGGATTGCGTAATTGCTTGGCACGATAGACCCGCCTCAATAATAATTTTAATATTATTTATGTTCGTGGACTCAGGAACTACCCTAGCTGCAGTAACAACTTCGTTTTGGATCTTTTTTCTTCATACTAATAAACCTAGTGTTTTCTTTATCACACACAATATTTTTGCTTATGATTTCATTTAATACGTTTTCTCACAAAAAATGTACAAGTCACTTTTCTACCTTTCTTAAAGATTACAAAAATATTAGTAAGCTTTTTGTAAGTAGAGTTTATATACTTTTGCAAGTAGTAAAAGACCCTGTGCGGTGTATATATAAAAGTGAATTTTATTAAACACTAATTGCAATTTGCCTTGCGTCAATTTCATAACCCCGTGCCCCCTGGGCAAATTTTGTGAGGTCTAACTCAGCCCCCTCCCCCTTCCTGTTATCTCACGTGAGGACAATTTCATTTATGAAATATTATTATGAAATAAACGTGACCTAATAGTTTTTTTTCGTTATTATTTGGTGTGCCTTTTCGTACGTTACACTAACTGTAATAGCATACAAATGCTACAGTAAAAATATTTTTTAAGAAGAAGCAATATTTCTATTATCTGTGATAATCATTTTATATTTTTACAATATTCCATTTTTTTAAAAGAAATATAACTTCTAACAATTATTTTACTTACGAACATTTTCTGAAAATTTTAACACATCAGAGACAATATATGTTATAAGTACGCAAGTAGTTGGCACAAAGAATGACAGGGACATGCAAAAAGCGTACCAACAATTAAGCGAAAAATAACCGGTACGAACATTGTACGACTACGCAGAAATGGCGAAAGTGCTACATTTTGTATTTTCATATGTTTAAGATCAATATCGAGACATATATAATGCAAGTCATCCATTATCGGTACGACATTACCAATTATTTGCACCGTGATAAAAGCTCCTGTGCTATATGGTACAGTACTTTCGAAGCTTACTGTACAAATAAAAGCTTTCTATAAAAATGAAATGTGCAATCCAGTACAGTGATTAATATTCGTGTCGGTTACTATGAAGCTAAAAGCAATAACCTGTAAAGCATATTCGATTAGCATTGGAACGTGACCTAATTACTAATAGACAGAACAATTTGACGCAAAATAATCGGATAAGATAACAAAATGGAATAAACTTGCAAGTAAAATCAAACTGAAGAAGAAAATGATTTTTAAATCATGAAGTGGTAGCGCCATGCTGCATTGGTGGGCTGGAACCTCGGAAGCACCTCTCGAATTAAAATTAATAACTATGCAATCGCGTTTCGTGCTTGTGAGTAGCCTGTGGCCCATTAGGTATGTGGAGTAACGGAGGCTCACGTATCTCCTTAAACATTAATGATGTGTGGATGTTAATGGATATCGGTAGTAACCAATACTATCTATGTCTCTCGATATAATATCGATATATATAAAAAACACAAAAACATGCATGTTTTTTTTAGAACAATAACAACACATCAAAGCATTAAGTAACTGGCGTGAAAAGTGTTATTGTCGTAAAAAACATGCTTATTCCCGTTCATTTCTGATTCCTTTTTTGTTTCCTCGGCACGAAACTAGGAGATGAGGGACTACAAGTTACGCCCACAGTTTTGTGATAAATCTGGCTTAGCAACACGACTTTTTTTTTTGGATTACGCGGTAAGAATTTTATGAGCTCCATCGGGCCTGACTGGGGGTGTCCTGTGGGGTGTGCCAGCTTCCGAACATTAGAATAGCCGACTACTGGCTAAAACTATCAGCTGCCTTTATGGATATGCCCCGATCAACATAATATGAAGATTAGTATATCAGTAGCTAATATTGTTGCCATCAACTTCCCAGTCACTAAGAGACACAAATTATTTTCTTGAAGAACCCTAAGTCACAGCGGGATCGAAATACGGGAAACAGAAAATGGAAGATATTATTTAGGATGTCCTGCATAAAAAAGGCATTTGCGACACATGTGCTCTTCGTCTATAACTTTTTTGCCAGCGATTTCTGCCAAGAATTAATTTTGTTTTGTTTATATAACTCCGCAGAAATTATTAGAACTCCTTGAGCTAGTTATACAGGTACTGTACACTAAATGGCCAATAATGAATGTAGTAAAGTAATGATCAAGGAAAACTTTGCTATTTATATAAAAATATTGCATGACAACAGTGTTAGATGAAGTACAATAGTAGAGAAAAAAAGTAAAAAAAAAGATTAATATTCAAAACAGTTATATGAAATTTTAATACAATGCAACGGATACTAGTTCTATACATTGCCAATGATACTACAGCCTTTCGTGTAATAGATACCGATGATTTTTGCCATGGGGATGGTTCAGTATAAAGTTAATTGAGTGTCAATAACTACTGCAAGAAGTGCACAGGCAAGTGACGAGGTCGGAATTATATTTAATGTAATAAAATATACTTAATGACTTTGAGATTGCGAAGAACAAGTGACAGAATTATACTCACGATCATGCTCCGTGCAAGCTGCGTAGAAGAACAAATAGCAAGAGTATGAGATAGCGTTAACCATTCGCCTTCGAGCCAATAGCCTTACACAACGAAACCTCTTCTGCACACAAAATCCACAAAACTTAGTTATACATCGAACACATAATCTATCTGCACTGCACTGGAAAAGACAAAGAAAATTCAGACAGAATGTCACTGTTATGGAAGAGGGAAAATAAGAATAGATTTTTGTGGTATGTATTGGATGTATGTTCATGAAGAAAGTAGAACACAATGAACCTGGTGAGAAGGTTAAAATGAAAGAAGGATCACAGGTAAACGCAAGGAGAACAACAAATAATTACTGAACAAGAGGAAACGTTTAGTTTGGATTGTATCGCATCACATAATTATGCCATCATAGTAACAAGGCGTCATGCATCGCGTTACAGAAACAACGTTATCAGCATGCATGCCTTTTTATCATATCAGATTCATAGTTGCCCCACAGGAAAAGAAACACTAGCGGTACCATAGGGTTGGCAACATGTGACCATTCCAATCAGTTTCGTGCAAGTAGACGAATGTGATGACAATGAACTATGATATCATCTCTCCCTGTCTGCGTGGGAAGAGGACATAACGGCGAAGAGAACACCAATATAAGCCGTTCCATATTCATATTCAGAAGTGGAATTGGGGATGCTGTGAGGCATTTGAGGGCGTTTAATAACTTACGCCGCAGTGCGAGGTTGATGGCACGGACAGGCTCGAGCCTGACCCACCTCGTCCCCTGTTCTGGTAAGCCTGTCAAAATAATATCGTGACTTCATCTTTGGAACGAAAACTAATTCTCCTTTAAATGTAATCGTATGTTGTGAAGGTAGTGAACGTGTGAGTTGCGCTGGCGATAAAGGAGTAGTGTATGTGTAACTTACTGTCGGCGGCGAGAGGTTCACAGCAGACGTGCGGCGCTCTTGAGGCCCAATGCTGGAGTGACGACGAGTGGGCAGGCCAGAGCTACCACCGGGAGTGCCGCCCGGAGACGAGGCGCAGGATGGAGCGATGCGGATCTTGGGAGTCATCAGAGTGTTGTCAGAGAGACGACGATTCGGGAAAGCGCTTGCCACGCGCAAAAAGTTGTTATCGTTGCTTGTAGAGTTGTTAGACCCGAAGAACCACTGGCCAATGCCGGTGCCTAAAAATATATAAGAACAGCGTTAAGTAATAGAAAAAAGTGTGTGTGTACTTATTTACACGCTTTGGAAGTTATATTTCCTTGGCGCAACAAGATAAAAGTCTTTTAAGAACTTTGTTACGTTTGAAATTAAGTTGACATTCTGATGTTTTTGTTTTTGAACTCAGAAGGACAGATGACAGATGGGACTGTAAGGTTCTAGAGTGTAGGCCGCCGTTAGGAAAAAGAAGTGTTGGTCGACCGTTCACCAAGTGGGAAGACGATCTCCGTTTTACTTTTGTCTACGTCACACGACAGACTTATGGTTCAGATTTTATTGAGACACTGCTGCCAAAATTATGTTACTCACTGTTATTTTATTTTACTGTTTTTTATTGGCTCGGATAATGATTTCAGTTATTTCTAAAAGCGTAATGTAGGGTAAAGAAAAATATTAACTTCTGAATCCTCCAACACTCCCGGTGTTGCTGCGGGTACCAGGAGTCGGAGCGGTAGTGGAGGCAACGGAGTTCTTGCGTGCCATGTCCTCAGCACTGGATGTCTTGCGCTGCTCCACGCGCAGGTTGGGGATGTTGAAGGGCGGCGCGGTGGTCATGTTGTCGGTACTTATCTGGTGGCGCAGCGCCCGGCGCTCGGGGCTGGCGTGGGCGCCATGATTGGCTTGACTATCCACCCTCAAATTGGGCCGTTGGACCTTGTCGATGTTCTCCAACATGTCGTATATTATCTGAAAATATCAATGAGTATTCTCTTTGAATTTTATATAAAAAAGTGTGATTGCAAATACATCTTATGTAATAATCGTTGTTTTAGATTAAAATATTAATAAAGACACGGTTAAAGTGGCGGGGAGCCGCGGGTTGCAAGTGGCTGGAGACCGTGACCCGTGACGCTCAATGGGGGAGCCCTATGTCTATGTCCAACGGTGGACTTACTCCGGCTGATAATACTGATGAGGATGACTGAAATTTTCCGGCGTTATGAGTGTAATTTCTAAACGTAGAATATAAATGTTATAACATTTGTCGTAACGCATCCTCGTTTCGTAAAATTTTCAATTGCAAATCATCTAAAATAGTTTTGTCTCTGAAGTAAAAGTATTTTTTTTTACATTAGCAACAAGACAAAATGTTTTAAAATGTATTTCTTATCATGTTATTAAAAATAATTTTCATATAGAATAACGGTTATTTTTAAGTTTATACGAGCATTCATTACAATAGACCTATTTTTGGGCGTTATATACAATTACCCCACAACGAGGGTCTTTTAATAGTATAAGGGGACAAACAAGCAGTCGGGACTTTTGATGACACACGTCCACAGAACTCTTATAATCCTTACGATGCTTGTAGATATCACAATGGCTATGAGAATGTGTTACCCCCTCGCCAAGCACGGGGCTACTAGAAACTGGCAATTAGCATAATGGCAATAAATTGGCATAGTAATTATGCGAATTTTCATGGGCGTTCGTTCCGTCCATAGTAAAAAAAGTTTTGATCTTTTGCCCCCCTATACTGTAAAAAGAATCTCGGTTAAAGTAACAACCTTATTACTTACTTATTGGAAGATATTTTTGACGATAACCTCTTTAATTTTAAATCCATCGTCCCGATATTCAGCGTTGAGGTGAATAGGATATTTTCTTGAAGACCCCTAAGTCGTATCGGTCAGGGAGTACCGAAGGGATAGTGATGATTGCATAAAGAAGTAGTGTGTGGGAACAAATTGCGCTTAAAACAGACGGTAGGTATTTAGAATAGTTCTTTACGTCTATTAGCCTGATGTGCTTCTTATAAAATTTTACAATATAACTTTCTAAGAGATGCTTAAGATCGAGATCTAGGTAATATTTATGAGTGCACAATATACCGGTTACGATCGATCGAACTACGAAGAAAGTACTGTCTTATATATAGAAGTTACGGTCGTATATGTCTGGTCTTCGTTCAGAGGAACGTAGGTCAGGTGAATAAAACCGTACTTTCTATTCCGTCAAATATCCCGATTGGATTGGTCATGCGTACAATGATGAATGAATAAAGCTTCACTCTTATATGGAGGCTCACTTCCATAGTATTGATTATGTACATCAAAAAAATAATATAATTTTGTGTCGTTGTCTGTGTTGCACCTTTGTGGTGGCACTGTTTATTAATGTGGGAGAATAAAAGAATAAATACGGATGTGGATTATAACATTTTTAGTGGAGCTTCGTATGAAAAAAATAAGAACGTAAAAACTTAAAAAAAAGTCCTATACAACATTAATAAAAAGGCGCTTCAACAACAGTGGCCAATCTCAACGAGGACGTCCGTACTAAGTTGTGCGTAGTTCATGTGTAAGTTTGTGTCACAGGTGCACGTCGGTAACTTCAGAACTGTGGAGGATTACTTGAACTTTATTTTGACAGCCAGATATGATGACAGTCTATAATGTATCTATGGCTAGATAAATACCAAATAAGATTACACTTATAGCCTGTTTCACTCATCTCAATTATAGTCATGACTGTTCCGAATAGAAAAAAAAACTGAAAATTATGGATTACATTTAACATTAACTAACATAAAGTTGACGATTTCAGCGTCGACTGGTCTGTAATTGTATGATTATAATTAAAAAAAAAAAAAAAACTCTGTTGCGTTCTGTAAAATTTTTTTTCGTTGGCATTTGACATGTCAACTTGTTGTGAATATGCGAATCCTTAACATTTTTGTTTTTCAAATTGTTCATGAAGTTATAAGGGTTCAAAATTATTTTTAAATTAGGATACTAAAATGAGAAATTTTTGAATGCAGGAAATGTTTATTTTTCGACATTGCCAGCGCACTTTATGCAAACATGATACCGACGTATAGTTCCAGCTATGCGCGTCGCGCGTAGACTGACCCATTGGTGTGTAGTAGGGGAGGTGGAGTCACGGTAGTCATGAATAGGTTCCAACTGCTTTTTTGTTCCATTAAAGCACGCACACATCACGTTAGGCTCGAGCACAGTGGAACATGGAGAGAGAGCTCAGACGTTCAAGAATGACCCACAAACAAATTTTTCTGTCTCGAACCCGTTTCAGCTTCATTTGTAACGTTCATTGCTGCGATCCGTACCCGCTCCGCTCCAGTCCGACATAATGTACACCTACCTTAATACTATAAAAGAAATGCTCAACAGAAACCTAGTAAAAGCAACAAAATGTAAGTCTTGCGGCTTTAAAATGACTGAGAACTTATTTTTATTTATATTGTAAGAAAATAATTCATATTTATGTTAACAGTACATTAAAATCAGTTCGGAAGGAACCGATTTTGATGAATTTTAAGGAATCAATTTTCAACAATTTATACAAGTTATGTAAACAAATCTTTTTAAAAATTTTATATTTGTGATTCTCAAATCAGTTACAAAAGACAATCGGGTAACTTTTTCAAGTAGATGACAAAAAAGGTGCGTTTCAATTGTTCTTGTAATTCACCAGTCATTCAAGGTATACGTGTACACACACACACACACACACACACACACACACACACACACACACACACACACACACACACACACACACACACACACTCCTAAAATTAACATCTTATAGCTATCATCAGCTGTCTGAATAAAGTTACTCGCTATGCGTAATATTCATCTCATTGTACCCTTATTCTTAGTCTTTATAAAAAAAGGTAAGTCACCATTTAATGCGACATTGAAAACTTAAAAGACATCGATAGTAAATAAAACAAAGTCACTGCTTTATAAAAGCGTTTTCATTTACACGAAGCAAATAAGACGTTAACGGGAACGGCGATAAAGGGCCATTATTGTGTTCATTATGAGGAATGGCTTTTTAACACGGCCTATATCTATAGGCGTTAGTTACAAAGTTGCTGCATCCGGTTACCGTTTCATCGCTATTTTTGTTTCAAAAGGTTTTTAAATTGAAATCATTATCATCAGTTGTTTTTCGTCTACGTAACCATGACGGCATTTGCTACTTTCTTCGATACAAAGGCCCTTAGCTCAGGACCCTTTTAAATTACTCTTTAAGGGTCTCTGGACCACTCCGATGTTGTTCAGATGCTACCAGTTGCTACCTCCTTCCCCATAAGGGCCCAAAGTTTAGGACCCTTTTAAGTGACCCATAAAACTCTGATATTGACATTTAGATACTAAGAGAGACTTAATTTTAACTTTGTGGTGTTCACTTTTTATAGTATCATGAGGATTTAATCGCGGAGTCCGAAGGTGGTGTCAAGGCTTTGCAAGGACGTAAGGTATTTAAGGATAATTATATATGACGCTCCGTTCTGTCAGCCTATCCCATTAGAGAACTGGCATGAAGATGTGTTGATGTCTATTTATGTACAGTTAACATTACTTTACGGTGGTAGTGAGTAACTTTACGTAAAGGTAACGGGTGGTCTACTCGTCCATGATTCCATGGTACAACTTGAGAAATGATATGCCTCATTTTTTCTCAGAGCTTGATCTCAATAATATTAAATAATCAATGGTATACAAATAGTGGCTCAAGCGAATTGCAATAAAACTACTTTAACGGATGTCCTGATGTCGAAAGTTATTAAAAGTGCACAAGTACGCCTGCTTTGCCGGCTCTTTGCTTGCTGAGGACTGAGGTTACGTTTGGTTTTTGATCCCATTACGTTTATTATTGTGTTCCAATAGCAATGAAATCAGTTAAAGTAGTTTTATTACAATGTGTAACAGCGGGTAAGTTTAGGGTTTAAATAATGTTAGTGTTTGTAAATTTTATGATAACGGTTGTTGGTCATGACGAAGTGATGTTGGTTTTTTTTCTATCATATGATCTTTTACATCATGAGTATGCATGGCCGACCAATGTTTCCTATGATAGCCTTGGCGAGAGACCAGAATACGTGTGCCCAAAGGAAGGCGGATAAGCCGTTCGCAATTTTTGCCTATATGCACCAACCATTTATTTCCAAGCTTCCTGTTAACAGTGACCTTCCACTGACACGTGTAACGATTTCAGTTTTAATAAATTTAACCAAGGAACTTTTGCAAGTTTTAAAGTTCAGATTTGGAGTATTGTTGGTAGGGAGCTGCTCGTTATACGTTTACGGTCTAATAGATTCAATCAATGTTAGAAATTAGTTGTAAGTTCTTTATGTTATGTAAATAGGAAAACTCTAAAACCAATTTACATTAAAATGATTTGAAAATTATAGGTAAGACGGAACATTTGTGTATACCTATTTTTACTGACTTATTGTATTTATTTATGAAACAGTTTATGACTTTTTAAGAAGTAATGCAGAGCCAGGTTTGTGGTGGCCAATAAGACAGGGAGGTACATCTCAAAATGTACATGACCACTTTAACGTGCAACATTTATTAAACGATCAGAATTTAGCACGACCGGGAGGAGGGGGACCTCTCGCTGACATGACACCGCCGTAGTTTACCATTGTCGGCGTATCCCCTGGTGGGAGGGAGGAAAGGAGAGGTACGCATCTGCATGACAATAATGCGGATCTCTATGGGCGTCAGTCGTCAAAATGCTCCGCTCTCTCGTTTGCCCCCTATACTACTTATAGTACAATAATGTAAAAATACAATACTTACTACAATACTATTGTATTTTATACAGTATTTGTACGTTACTGTTTAATACAATAAGCCGTATCTTTTATATTAAATGAATTCGATGACAAAGCGAATCCAATACATTCCGATAAATTCCAACACTGGGCGGCAACTTATAACTAGTTATAACTTTTAATTACTTACCTCCATCAAGCCGGAGAATTGATCAACTGTCAATGATGGATTAACAGTTTGCGGAGCAAGAGACGGTATCATCTTAGTGGCCATAACATTGGTAGTTACGTTGAATTTAGTCTCCAAAAGCATCACCCTGTACAGCTCTGAAATTACATTATAACGAATAGAATCTTTAAATAAAGATAAATGCTATATATCTTTTACACTTATTTAATTGAATAAAATATATTATTTTTGGCTTCAATTAGTAGAAACACTACGTTACCCTCTAGGTATATTTAATATGTTTTTAGGTTGTGGTTGGTTATTTTTATTCTGTATTTGTTTAACAGTTACAGTACATAAAACAAAAATCTTTATTATAATCCTGTTTTCTATACATTGAAACTTTACAAAGTACGTGACCATTTATTTTATGCATGTTATAAAAACGTTTGTTTATTTAAGGCGACCACATAAAAGCGCTTAACAAATCTCGCAAAGCCATCGATATCGCGTAGCAAATGCACACAATGAATAAATTTCGCAGAAGCACACACAAAGTAAATCTGATAATCGCGGGATAAAAATCACGCTAACAATTGTTTGGTCAAAACGCTCTGCAGTACAAATATACGTATATTGTTGTTGTTATTTTTTTAAATAAATTGAGGTGTTAGAATAACATTCAACGCCACGTGTCACTTCAGAATATTGTTTGCTTGAACAACGTGCTACACAGCGTAGGCGCGCTCGCGCGTAGCACAATTCTAAGGTACTACGAGTGTGTGCCGCGCCTGGAACTGCAGGTTATAACAATTTTGGTAGTTATAAAGTTCTATCCACAGTGCCTATGACTACCTGTTTTATTTGTTTTTTTTATATATTACTGGAGCCGCCGCCTTATCCCCTTATAACTTATTTAGGTGTCGAATTTTAAATACCTCCATTTATGATACGTTATTTAATTGAAGTTGCAGCATTTATCTTTACATGAATTCCTGATTAACATTTTAGTGGTTCCATCCATATTTTCATTTCATTACGAAAAGTTTAAGATATCATAAACTTTTCGTAAGAATTTAACACTTAATAATTATTAAAAAAAATCATCCAAAGTAAGCATATAAACCATTTACTCCTTTAGGACGGATGAAACTATAATTTTATTGGTCAGAGTTATACTTACGGACTACACGATTTACAACGTCTGGATCATTGAGCTTCATAATGAGTAGCGTGGGTATCACCTCAGCGAATACATGGCATTTCTCCATGCGCGGCAGGATTTTCTCAAAGAAGCCGAGTGTCAGGCTTATTATTTTCACGTCGCTTGAATTCTTCTCAATCAAGACCTTGACTTTGTGCATCACAATTGTATACAGTTCTTTGTCTGGTAGGTCATCAGATATGTTCTGAATAGCAATCAATGAAGCCGCCTGAAAATTTTAGTAAAAGTGGGTTTAATAAAATTAATCATAGTAATTTTTACGCTTCATTATAAATATATTTTTTATAGCATAGGAGGCAAACGAGCAGTCGGGCCGCTTATAAGTAAGTGATCACATCTCTCGACTTGCAGATGTGTCCGGCCTTTTAGAGATAAATACGCTTCTTCTCTTGAAGATCCCTAAGTCGCATCGGTTCGGGAATAACGAGGGGGTAGCTCATTCCATGAAGAAGTAGTATGTGGGAAAAATTGCATTTAAAACGGACGGTAGAGAGTACAAGGCAAGTGTATCGAGCTGGTTGGAAAGACCTTGGCTACCGATGATAGGAGCCGCTCCACGTTCAATACGGTCAAAGGGAATGAGCTGATATTGCAGGGCTCCAGCCCAAAAGTGAGAGCAATACTCAATGTGCGGTCAGATCTGCGCTGTATAAAGCTGCAGCCGATGAGCTGGTGTGGAGTACTGCTTCTCCCACGCCTATATATATAGCACGCCTAGCTTCTGGGAGGCCAAACTTAGAATTTACTTCCAAGTGACCGCGGGACTGAACGTTACTTGATATTTCGACACCACGTATTCCAATGCCAGCTAAGGCTATTAGGGTAGCGTTTTCAAACAGAGGAGGACCGAGAAGGGGCAATTTTTACTGGTACACGTGAAAACTTGTGTCTTCTTGGGGTTAAATTGGACTAGATTCAGTAGGTGGGGCCTACTTCCGAAACTTTTGATAGCAAAGAGTCGACTTCAGACACAAGTTTGTTTCGGTGCTGGTTAACTTCTTCCGCTCGCATAAAGAGCGTTTCCAGTGCTATCGTGCGCATAACAACGAATGCCACCGGTCTGAAGGATGTCATTCATATGCAGGAGAGACACAGAGTGGGTGACAGAACACAGCCCTGTGGAACACCAGCATTGTCAAGCTTTAGGTCTGAGCATGCACCATCGACCACGACCTTAATGCTCTGGTATTTCAAAAAGCTGGCAATCCAGTCGCATAATTTCAGGGCATCGAAAAACCTTGGAACGAAGAGCTTTGTGCCAAACCCGATAAAAGGCTTTAGTTGTGTCCAGACTAACCACCAACGCCGCTTCCTTTGTTTCAACAGCCTCTGCTTGTCTATACGTTGGGTAAGTTAAGAGTTCACCAGCAGACCGACCGACTGTACTGACAGTCACTTAGTAGCCGGTGCTCCTCTAAGTACCGCAGGAGCTGGCCATTGATTCTAAGGTGGAACCAGCTCTTTACGTACGAGATAGTGTCCTGCTACTTTGCAGCCAAATTGGGCCTGCACGACCGTTGAAAGATAGCTCTTTCGCTTTCATGACACCGATGCAAAAATGACATCTTCGGTGTCGCGTCTTGTGGCGGTCCATCGGACGGGACGTCAAAAGGAAAAAATTGTATTAGCAGTAATGCGGGTGCTCATGGGCGTCGGTGGTCGTAGAACGGCCCCGATTGATTGTTTACCTCCTAACTTTAAAAACAAAAAAAAAAAAGGAGAACTGTGTGTTTTCAAATGAGCACGTACCTCTTGGATTGAAATCTGTAATTTATACCAAGCTCTCAAACAAAAGTGTATTTTTTCACCGTCTATTAAACATATATTTACTTGTATCTGTTGAGCATTGCTGTCCATAGCGTTGAATAGAAGCGGCAGGAGGTTGTTATGAACTTCCTGTTTGGTGCACTTCTTCATTAAGATGTGCAGACTCTCCAACAAACTGACGGTGGCCTGCACGCTCTTTGGAGCGGCGATCAAGTGCCTATATACATATTTGTTCAATTTGAAAACCATGAAGACATGAATTTGTTTTAAAAATGATATTTTATATAAAATTAGGTGACGTATTAATTGCAAACATTTTATGAGCAATCATTGATCAACATTGTTGTCCCATGCACAAAGTTGCTGTGCAGTAAAAAAATTTAGAAGGTAAAAATACTAATTTTAGTAATAATAGTATAATTGGGCTTATCACAGCACGTTAGAATAGTCCTATGTGCCATTAGAACTTGTGTTACTGTTATGAGACAACGAAAATATTTTTAATATGTTTTATAAAAGATTTTAATGGTTGTGGTACTAGGACTATGGATCTGGGTGGGATGCGAACCTGCCACCTCTGTCGCAACATTCGGGCCATGTTACCACCAGCCGGTAATCGAGCTTAATTTAACATAGTGTTTAAGATAACACTTTTTGTCCACACATGTGTTAAAGTGTTGCCCGAAATCGAAAACAATCTCGCTGCCTGTAGTTTTCTTGACCGATCTTTTCACAAATACACACACGTCGACAGTAGTCCCTAAATTAGTCGCGAAGTTAACGTTTCTACTAGCGTGTAAGCATTTCCAAATACTCCCTCAAGTTGATTCTACCGCGCTGTTAAACAAATGTTTACAGTGAGTAATGCAGAATACAGTGGCTTCAGAATTGAATCTCCAGCACGTGAAAAATTTGCCAGTATTGTTTAACTGGAATGTTTGTTTTAGAAGTTTGATGTCTACAGCACGATAATGGAGACTGTACATTTGAAGAAGACAGGGTCAGGTCAGATATTTTGGAGACTTTGCGGTCAGGGCCTTCGAGTTTCGTACTTTGTTTCATAGATAATTTGGTGTGAAGGATTACAGTTATGATTAAACCTATATTAGACATCGATGTAATAAAGCGAATTCGAATATTGATTTTACTCGGAAATATGTGCAGCAATGTGGTTCTTATCTATAGGAATAGTTATAAGGAGTGTCAGGAAACTAGAAGTGCCACATTCCCACGTAAGTTTCACCTGATATATATATCAACAAGTTGTTCAGGCAGTTCAGGCAAAGAATTTGAATAGCGCACCACGCTTTGATGTTTGAGACTGAATCTAGGACACGAGGCTTTAAAACTTTACGACAGAAGCAACAAATTGGAAAATATACACATTACACATATTATGTATACAACATTATAACATTTTGGAGAATAGCGGGATAACTAGTACTGAATATTTATCTCAGTAAGTCATTAAACATCTTGGTGATGATGGCTTACGTGGGAATGTGGCATTTCTAGTTTCCCGATACTCCTAATAACTATTCCTATAGATTCCACTGTTATGAAAAAATTTAAAACACACAGCATCCAACAATTAAAGTTAGAGTAACTCTAGTACATAATGCGGGAGTCGCAGATAATTCTATTATCAGGCTTATATTTTTAGGTTCTGAGTGAATTGAAGAGGTCATTTATACGATATCTGATAACGCAGGCACTTAGTGAAATCGAATAGCCTTTAAAAGCTATGGATATCACATACAGAACCTATTTTATTTAAAATTCCAGACTCAAGAACGCTCCAAGGACGACACAGGTCACCTCTGTCTTTTATTAATTTTTTTTAAAGACATTAAAAAAAATTATTAAATCAACCTTACATCTACTGAAAGAACAATTATAAAATTACCTCTAAATCCCTTATATATAGAGAATGGATAACAAAACTTAAAATCTGTCACTATATTCAAATTTAAAATTAGAACTAACAACATTATGTATAAGAAAGAAAAGTTCCGCTTTATTGCACTTAGTCTATCATGAATTTTTGTCGGAGAAATTCGTTTCTATCACATTCTATAAGAAGATGATACAAGCTTTCGTGTCGGTTGCATGTTACACATTTAGAATTGGTCATTTTATACATTAGGGCAAGAAAATTACTCGGTGGAATGTGATTGGAACGAATGCGAAAACAGAGCGTTAAATCTCTTTTGCTGCTTTTCGTATTGGAGAACCAGGGTACTTTGGGTGGTTTATTGACTAAGGTCCTATACCAAATACCAGAGTTCTTTGAAATCTGTTGGAGAAACCTATCCCATTCCTAACATAAACTTTTTATCTGTCACCTCTGCCTTATTATTATCAAAGTGACGTTGTTCGACTATTTCAATTCAAAGTAAACGCAGAGTTCTAGGCGAAGACTTTTATTTACTGTGCTCTCCTACTCATTACTGTTCCATGTTTATATTCTTAAATGTGTGGGTGTATTTATATCGTAATTTATCCTTCCTTCACATCAAAGTTGAGCAACGGAATGATGCGAATTTTTATGTGAAAAATATTACAAGGTTAACTAGGTTACATGTATGGACCCATTTGGACGAAAAATTATCTTATACGACATCAAAAATACGTAACGAAATAATTGAGTAGCAGATAGGTTTCGCAACCGATTTTTTTAAAAAGAGAACCAATGTTTATTTAAGATTATTTTTTATTCTGCCGTGATTGAGTACTTACAGTAACAAAAACATCATATCACTTATTGCAAGAACTACTCCCGATCTATGTAGGTACAATTCTCCTTTTTATTACCAGATGGCGCTTCTTTAGTTTAAAATCATGCTACTGTTTGGTTTTTGATAATACGCATGGATTTAGCACTATCGCAGGCTCCCTCGTTTAATTGGTTCTGGAACTTTGTTGATCCATTTGGTTGTTTGGTTTGAATTGAGCTGCTTTATCTCGCTGTTTCTAATTATCATAGGGTCAAGGTTGGTATTGGGAGACTGCATGTCATATTATATGGGTAAGAATTCACACATGAGATATATACAAGCTCGTGTGTTTAAAATGTAATACCAGTTTAAAGAAGACCATAGAAAACTGTTCAGCTATTGTCTAATCTTACTCGTTAGCCTTAACGGCGAATACAATTAGCTAATCAGATATTTTTTTATTATCGAACATAAAAAAAGTAATCGCACACCCCATATACAAACGGGCTATTGCACGAAACAGGGTAGTCACGACGCGCGCGCACAATACGTACGGCCCGCGGACCACTACATATCTTGTACCGCGGTTAATTAACAGACTACCCCCAGATTTACGCGATGGTTTAACTGAGATCTGTGTTAATTTTCTATGTCTTGCGGCCGAAGAGGTCCTGGGATAAAAGCTAGTATGCGGTAAACATTAGAAGGGCTGAAAATATCATATACAAATGAAAATTAAAATAAGACTTTTTTAATGTGGAATAATCTAAAAAAATATTGTAATAAAACATAAAAAATATGAATGTTCAGAGAGAATTAACTATTATGCTATCTCAACTGTGACAAAACATATTTATTTAAAAAGGCTATCTTAATGACAACACTTACTTTATAGTTGGCATTACATAAGTTGCGAACTCTTCATCGGTGGAATCATTGGCTATCCATATAATGGGCTTCAGGACAGCTGCCAGCACTTCACAGATTCTAACCTCAAGCTGCAAAATTGGCCAAACGTTTTGCCAGCGTAGTTTCTGAAAGGTATCATTAATACATATCACCTGCACTTCAAAAAAAGAGAAAAAAATGTACTTTCAAGTATTTGGCGCCAGCATTTTACAAACACTTTATAATAAAACACGTATTATGAAATTTTTTCAAGACAAGTCTTGAAACATTACATTTGGCACCTTAATTCTAGATTTCGCAATTGTTTATGACATTTCGCAGATGTAGCAAATGCATTCGTTAAACGTATGTTCAACATTTCCTTCATAACACTTTTAGCCCAAATAAACTCTTTCTCGTACTCTTTAGGTCGTACTATACTAAAATTGTACGCAACGAAATCCATGCAAAATACTACATGTGGGTTTCTTTATAGTTCAATAAAATAGTTTTCGCAGTTTTACAGCTTTGCTTATGCTGAATGCATTGTGGGAGTAGTTTGAGTACTAATTTGAATAAAGAAGCATTATAAGAGTTTTATTTTCGAACATCCTAAATTTGTGTACATTTGTTTATTTTGTGTTTACACGTAGCTTAATGTACAAATGTAATTCCTGTCAAAATTTACCCTTCATTATCTAAATAACAGCTGAGGCTATTAATTCCGTTCTAAAGAAAACAAACTTTAGGGATGATCATAAAATATAAAAACTTGTTTAAAACAGATAAAGACTTATTTTTTTTATTCAAAACACCGCACTGAGCCGATCTCTTGTGAATTAACACGAACTATAATTATTACAGTTCCTGGACTCACATTTCAATCTGCATTATTGTATCTATACTAAATTCTTTTTGTTCATTAACATCGCTTAGGTACTGCTTCACAATACTCCTTATTAAGAATAATACCATACCTTTGGGATATAAGGAAGTGCGTCAATGAGCGAACCACGATAGAAGGCAGCTTTCTGAGCTGGGTCCTTCAAAGTAATTATGTCCAGATACTGCATCGCTTGTATAGCCGGCTCGCACTGGCCTCTATTGAAATAAATTGTATTAGAAATAATTATATAATGATTTTGTGTAGCATGTTGCT
>JAFELO010002359.1:33367-50290 GCA_017140195.1 Eumaeus atala
TGATGACACTTATAGCATCTCTGCATTGTGTTGTGACGGTTTGTGGCTAATGTACCAATCATGTAAATTTTTATGAAATTTTAAAAAGCATAACATTTTTAGTATGACAATTTCTTTCGTTTTGTGCTTAATCTATTATAATACATATCTTGGAATTTTGTTTCTTATTTCTTTTTCGATATTATTTTTTATTATTTTTTTTTCATTTCGAGACAAATCTGTTTAAGAACAAAACTTTGTAAACGTAAGAAAGACAATGGAAAATTAACGATATGATGCGTTTGGAGTATAATTATTGTGATTTTTGTGCCATAATTTGCATGATATATTTTATATGGGGTTTATATGTACGTAACATGTTCAAAAATATAGATTATTTAGTGCATAATTTCAGGTACTATTTTAGTTAGGAATAAACATCTGGTAGGTATATGCCTACCTAAGCGCTAGCCTCAGTACGTGTAATAGAAATTTTTTCTTTATTTTTTAGGAGAGCTCCACACTTACTTCTTTTTCTTTTAAACGCCCTAAAAAGAAAGAAATGGGAAGCATTATGTTGCTGTGACGTATTAAAAATATTAAAATTGGACGATTACTATGTAAATTATTATACAAATAAGTTAACACAAAAAGTCATAATTTCCTGACACTACAGACTGGTCGCTTGCAAGACGAGGATGAATACACAAAACATTTCGTGATACTATCGGCATCTTTAATTATTTCAATTGCGCAGACAACTTGCTGACAGTTTTTTTGACAAGGGTACAGACGGCTAAACGCTGTATGTATCCAAATTAAAGTATTTTAAAATCCCCTTTATAGAATAAAGTAAATTACGTTGTAACAGACAAGGATTTTTATTCCATTATAATGAAATAAGGCGTTGCCTGATTCTATTCTAAACTTCGGTGTACCTCCCACGCCTGGATCTACAATAGCCATTGTGCTGACATGACATGTGCTAAAATAACTACAACTAACGTCGTCGTCATCGTATCATCATTATCAGCCCGTATCGGTCCACTGCTGGACATAGGCATGATTCAGTGTACGCGAACACGACCGTCCCCCTGCTACTCGAATCCATCCCGGACCGGCATTAAATCAAATTAAGGAGACATTTAATTAACTTTAATACAAATAATATTAAATCTGCATATTATGATACTTTTCTAACTTCTTCAGTATGTATTTCAATTAAAATAATTTATACATAAGTTTTATGTCCGTAATAACATTATAAAGAGGAAACCTTTCATTATTCCTTTGTCCGCATTGAATTGATACCACAGGACCGGGCTTATAAATTCTTTTACCACTAGAATCCTACAAAATCTGTGATTGACATGGGCTCCATAATGAAACTTCGATAATCCAACCAAAGTAAAATCTTATTTCGCTGCAAAAATTATTTACAGGTACAGCTACTTGTAAGTAGCTGTTCCGACAGACGTTGTTCTGTAATAAGTTTTACTTGTTGTCATTACCATGAGATTGAATAATCATTGTCTATATTTTTGTAAACCAACAAATTTTTGACATATTTCGTGATATATCCGTGCGACGCCGGCACGGACTGGTAGTATTCAATAAAAATAAAGCCGAGAGAACTATTAACTACATTAACCTTTTATGAATTTATAATTAACAATAGCTGCGCGAGTCTTTGGCCGCTGGAGTTGATTTCTCCCGATATATCAGCAACAGGACAGCCCTGTTGGAAGGTTCTAGTGAAGGACCGGTCTTCCTCAAGAAATTGATAAATATAAAAAAAAAACAAGTATTAAAAGTAAAATATTATAAACTAGATATCTCACGTTAGATACGAAGAAGTAGTTGGTTCAGAGTCAGCAGTAGAACCCATTGCAATAGTTTTTAAAGTATCATATTTTATCCGGAAAAATATATAACCTCTGTGGTGTAACGGTGTGGATGTCGCCTGTTAAGACCGTTAGCCGCGTGGGGACTTGGGTTCGATCCCCTGGTCGGGCAACTGTTATTAAAAGTTTCTAAGATTATTTTGAGCACTCATTACATTGTCCAGGATTGGAATGTGCCCGAAGTGGCCATAGGCTTGCCACCTATGCCATCATGGGCCTCAGTACTATGGCTAATCGTGGGAGTTCTAGTATATCTACTTACGAGTTGTGGATGTACTAGCACACCTCTGCCTATCTCTTCGGGGATAACAGGCGTGAAGGTCAGCAGGTCTGCCTACGTGGGTTGTCACCCAGAGTGTTCCGATACGGCGTAAGTCCTCACGTTTAGTTAGGCAAACGCTTAGTTAATATGACGTGTATAGTGACAATTATTGCGTAAGGACTGTGAGGTGACTAAGTATACTGATTACTGAAAGAAATATGGTCTACTCATGTTAATTGTGAGTAGGTAACGAACACATATGTAAGATAAATCGCATCAACTTTGGGTGATTACCTATTAGTCGTAGCGTCTTGGTATATAGTCGTAGCGTCATGGTATATATATATATATATATATATATATATATATATATAAATAGAGTAATCAATACAATTTTTTTTAAATTGGTGCCTTCTGCCTACTCTAAACAAACACTTTAGCTTCTTACTATTAGTATATATAACCTACCCCAGAAGAGAACTGTTGTGAATATGTGTTGTTGTAAGTATATGACTGTAATAATACGTCTCTTTTTGGAGTCTTCCTGTAACGTGTTCCTACAACGTTCCTTGATCTTTCTTTCTTCAACTGCTGGGTAGTCTACTAAAAGGGGAAAGAAGAATATAGTTACAAGTACCATCTACCTGTAACAGCGCATAGATGTTTGCTCTATAACATATCCTAACAGTTAGCGAGCGCTCTATAAAGACGGTACTTGTAACTGTGCATAGAGGTTTGCTCCATAATACATACTGACAGTTGGCGAGCGCTCTACAGAGATAGCCTTCCGAGTGGCCATGCCAATTCCGATAGGCCATGAACACTATTAATATACAATTTATCACTTAAAATACTACCTCCTTGATGAAGAAATTACTTACAGTTGATATGAGAGTAACGAAATACTCACTTAAAGTACTTGATGAGCGGTAGTAGCTGGGTGGTTGGACGCGGATGCGGGTCTCGCGAAAGCAGACGCTGAATGGCCTCCTGCAGCGGCTCCGGTACTCGTGGCAGCAATGCGTTCACTTGTTGCTGCAACTGGAAATATACTTAAACTCTATCGAGCTATTCGTGCTATTAGGGTTAAATACTGTTTCACGCTATTCGATTATTCATATTTCTATACTGCGTATCCTAAATCATTTCCTAGGAAAAAAACTAAACGTCGGCAGACAGAAACTCACAAACCGCACGAAACGCGACACAAAATATATTACTTAGCGGCGATAGCGTGTGAACAAAAATTCCTGGATCGTATCTCATACAAAAGTGGCTCTGGCTTTCCCGTGGATAAATTGTTAACATTCTATGCATTACTGTCATATTTCACTGTATTCGCTCACGCTACGCCCTCTTATATAGAGATCTTGCAAAATCGCTTTCTGCGGAAGGCTACTGACAGTCGGTGGTACGAGCGCAACCGATTTACACAAGTAATATGGTCCTATATAAGACATCTCAAGTCTCAACTGAGTATTTCGATCTGGTTTCACGTCACCCCATTCCTCTTGTTAGGAAGCTACGGGCTCTTATTCACGTCAGCGCCTACGCTACCGTATTGTGGAAACTGTGTGTGAGCTATCCTCGACGACGCCGACAGAGTCGGGGGATCCCGCGGTCTCTCTGCCCATGAAAATAATAGTTAAATTATAAATATTCTCGAATCGGGATGAATCAAACTCACCTGCGAGACAATTGTGAGACGGACCCTCTCTCGACCATAGACGTATTCATCACCCAAAAAGCACTCATAGCAGTGCGATGGAAGCAAGAATAAGTTCAGGTCGGAAAAGGAAAAAAAAACCACATAGAGACAATTTTACTTTTAAAAATTGATATTTAGTGTAAATTCGATTCAATAATTCCCCCGTAATATTAAGATGTAGTAAATGGCTTGAGTGTTAACAAGTCTCCGTACATTACTTTAATCGGATCCCGGATGATTACCAGTGGAATTATTAGCGTATACGCTGATACTTTGACTGGTAATCCAACCAATACGTAATCGGTCACTGGTCGACATTACTTATAGGGGAATATCCGGTAACCAATCGCACGGTACAATCACCGCTTGATTACAAGTCAACGTTGAATTGAGGTCAACATCATTATCGCGCGAACATAGGACATTATGATCGTAACATATTTTAAATTATATTATTATGTTTAAAATTTTAAATTGGGAATAGGTATTTGTTATTTAAAAAAAATGAATATTTCCGTTACGATGTGAGACACGTGTCAAGCACAGGATAAATATTCACATCTACAATTGACTGCAATAGGCAAAGTAGCGGGCCAAAGACTGGTTGAGCAAAAAGACGAGTCGTGGCGTAACATCCGAGAGTGGACAGGAATCAGAAGTGATGCGGAACTGTTTCGCCTCGCTAAGAGGAAGAGATTTGCTGAGCTGATCGCCTATTCGGAGAGGCCCTTTAAGAAGATGAAGATAAAAAGTTCATGAAAATGAAGTAAATTTGCTGGAGTTTTTGGCTACCAGGTACTTGGTACTATTATATTGTAAGGCGGTATCATGTAAGCGAGAGACACTTCCCCGCTCGTGACGGCCAATCTGGCTGCAATGCAGCATGGTACTACCTCTTACTGCTTCTTACCGATCAGTACCAGTAGTAGTAGTTAGTAGCAGTAGTATGATTTACTCAGAGTAAGTGAATTTACAGTTAAGCTCATCTACTTACAGATAATCATACTCATCAGCCTGTGGTTATGATTTTTTAATCATGCTTAGGAGGTATACTAAGGATTCACTGTAATTTAATAAATGTGAAAATCTGTCTGTACTCTTTCACAAAGATACAACTCTCCTTCCAGGCAGTTGTGATATAGTTGTAATAAAATATAATGGAATGGAATGTAACTGTAATGTAACTTATCTCAAGTGATCAGTCCCGCTGAGTTTGTTTCGCCGGTTCTTCTCAGCTCAAGTTTAGTATTCAACGGGTATTAAAATAATGACGTTCAAAACTTTTTTAAAATATCGTTTACTACTTTCAATAAAGTATTTCGACTTTGATGTTGGTATTGAATGGACAGGGAAGGGGTCAAAATCCGTCCCAAAAATATACTCACGAATTCAATCTGCTTCAAGTACAGAGTCGGCATGTTGTTCGTCTTCAATAGAGATCTTCCGTTGTTGAATACGGCGCAGATGACGAGTCCCAGGGAGAACATGTCCGACAGTATGTTGCAGTGTCCAGTCGTCTGCACCTCGGGCGCTGGAAAGTTCACATTTTCTTGACGTCTTAAATCTACCACACACGCACAGGTACACTGTGAGAAATTCAATCCTTCAACGGCCGTCTGCGCATGTACAATTTTACCCTCACACATTTTACGGTAAATTAAAGTTTTATTGTCTCACCATTGTCAAGACAATATAATTTTACCCTAACATGCGTTTAGTACGGTACGTTCCTTCTGTGGTCTGCTTTAAGTTTACTATAGTTGTGAGTGTATGACATGACAATAAAACTAATTTACGCTTACGTACTTGTTTTATATATAGTAATTGTGCCCTACATACAAATAAGCAAGGAGCCCATATACATCCATATTATTGTCATGCAGATGCGTGGCCTTCCTTTCCTCCTCCCCTCCAAAGGGGCATCGACTACTCACAAACCGCATGAAACGCGACAGCATAGCTGCTAATTTAAGACCGCCTCGGTTGAACTGGGCCAATTCCGTTGCAATGCAGCACGGCACTACTACTCTTACAAAATTTTATTGGTTACAATGTGATCAACCATGGTCACATTGTAAATCTTCTGAGACGTCGGGTTTCTTATAGTATAGGGGGACAAATGAGAAATTGGAACTTTTAGACGACTACCGACGCCCATGAACTAATCAGCATAATTATGCCGATGCCTTACCCTCCTCTCCAGCTCCCCCTCCCCATAGGCCACCGGCTACTCACAAACCTCACGAAACGCGACACTAAGATGTCACTTGACGGCGGTATAAAGTGAGGGAGAGGTAACTCCCCGGTCGTGCCGGCCCAGTTCCGTTACATAGGACGATGTAGTGTCATTGCACCAAGCAGGGCACTGCCTCTTACTAAATAACTAAATTGACCGCGATAAAATCCGTATGAAGTGGGTTTATTGTAAAGTTTGTATTGTAAGTGAAATTGCAGCGGAAAATTAAATAAGTGTTGTAGTGTTGTTTCAAGTTCAACGGAAGCTAATTAATTACCAAGTTACAAAATGGTTGGAAAATGGAGAGGATTTTAAAACAGACGTTTTTATTCTTGTACTTGTGTGTATCTGCTTTTGTGATCTATGAAATGCTGTTTTTTCTTTATAAACAGAAACAGTATGGGAATTATTTTTTTTCGGAGGGACCTACAACTGATTGGCGGCACTTGCCCAGCCCTAATAGTTCGACTGATTACGGAAGACTTTTTGTCTTCTGGTTACAGGTAGATGATAGGGAGACAGACCCCCCTCCTTTCCCACAGATGGGAAGAAGCAAAAGGACAGTATGGGAATACATATAAGCATATGCACTGACAACTATCTGTATAAATATGGGCCATAAATAAATGACTATCACCATCACCGTCATTATCATCAACCCTCATCGATCCACCGCTGGAAAGAGACCTCTTTCGCTGAACGCCAATACTGCCGATCTCGGGCAGGAGTCATTTAGATACATGCGATTAGCAACTCGCAACCACCTAAATGATATAATAAATTTATTTAATTTACTATGATATGTGTATCAATATAAGCTACGATTCGAGCCTGTGAGTCAGTGGGTCATATTTTAACATCTAACTAGTCTACAATTCAATTTTCTATATTTCAACTGTGCTCCAAACAAATGCGCGTTATTTCACTTCACACGCGTGACAGTTTTCGCGCTAGTGACGGTTTCACGTTCACATAAAGCTAAAGAAGATTTCTTCACGGTGTACTTCACAGTGTGAGGGGTGGAGAGAATTGGGATAGATTGGGAGTAAAGTGGAACCATTCGGAATGCAATTTCCTATACCGAGGGGTCGTTGATACAGCAGTATTTCATAAGTTGCATTATTTAATTAATTAATTCATATTATTTGTTTTTTTTTTTACTATTTAAGTATATGCCAAATTCCGTACCTCTACGTTTTGATTGGGAAAGGATACTCGAAATATATCAAAATTGTTGCGATTCGCAAGGCAGTTTTAGCATTCCTTCGCACTCCATGCGATCATATAAAAAGGTCACAAGTGGCGGCTGCTGTCGACCCTGGAGAAACAGGAGCAGCAGCGGTGGGAGAGTGTGATGGGCCATGCCCGTAAAAAAAAATTAAATAACATGTTCCTCTCACCAGTTTCAATATTGGATAACAAGAAGCGCTATAGGTATAACACTGTCCATATAATGCTAAACGATCTTGAGAATGTTTCCTCGCGCTTAGCAACAGCTAGTTAATTAATCTTTAACAGGAACATAACGTAGCTACGATTGAATACTTCAGATTCACCTAATCCGGTAATTATTAAATATTCATATTTAAACAGAAAGGCTTTACTTGAAGTAATTAATGTCTTGCCTATTAAATATCTCAGCACAAACATAATTTTGTATTCAATAAAGGCCACTTCACACTGAGGTGCCTTACTTCTTTTTGACTACACCACCAGCGTCAGTGTACATGCCCGTCGCTAGAGGCAGGCCTCTATCAGTGAACAAAAAGACGGCCGACCACTTCGTGTCTTCTCCAAGCCGGCTGCTAAGATGTCATTACCTTTTGTCATCATTAACTTCATCATTATCAGCCCTTATCGGTCAACTGTTGCACATAGGCCTCACTCAATGAACGCCAAGACGACCGATCTCCTGCTACTCGCATCCATCCCGCAACGGCATACGTACCTTTTATCATACCATTTATTTAATGGTTGACCAAGATTTCGTATTCCTAAACGTGTCCCTAGTTGCCAACTTATTACTGCAGGTACTAGACAGATACTAGATATTAAACATTCATTGTAAAAAGGCTCCGATTGTTCTTTTGCCCCACTATACTATGAGGAAACTAGCTATCTAGACATTTGAAACTGACCAGCTAAAGGAAGTCGGCAGATGCGTAAATTCTATAATTTTTTTCTTTTTCCAGCAAGACAATCTTCAATCACCATTTTACTCTTCTCATCTCGTTCAACAAGAATGGTTCTTACAATTTAAATAAATTTTTAATGATTGCGTTGTGTATAAAACATTGTATATAAAACGTCTTTTAAAATGTACATTTTTTAAAGTAAACACTTCACCAGAAGAAACTAGACTTGTTGGAGCTGGTATTAAGTACACCTCCGCGCCTCTGGGACACCATAAAAGCGTCGGTGTTGCGAATGATCTTACATAAGTCCCGTCGGAACAGAATGTATGCATAAAGAGTGCAGTTTTCCACTACGCGTGTGTACTAGGATAATTATGTACTTCGTCGTTACTTTGCTTGAAATTGCTTTCTTTATTTATGTAGTGTACATACCTATACTAAAAAATAACTGTGCAATATTTGGCAGATTGTGATGTAAGAGTCACTTTTATTCTCTACTTGCTACTGGGGTTATACCAGGCACGCTATGTTCATATTACTCTTTAAGTAACTGACGTGTTATGATAAAAATTACATTGTATTTGAACACATATTTCACACGTGATGTTTGATAAACATGAATCGATAATTTTGTAGTATTAAGACACTGTGCACGTGTGCGTGCGTGCCTGCGCTCTGGCTTAGTCAGTTATTTGCTAAGGGAATATTAAAGAGGATGATCAATTTCAGATGAAGTATTGTACCATTAACAAACAATCTTTTACACCCTTCCACAGGCATTAATCATGTGTTTGTCAAAAACAATTTGTTTCCCGACTTTGTTACATTTCAACTAGATTTTTTGATCCAAAGGTTGTTGTCTATCTAAAGCTAGATCCCGATGAAACAATTACCTATTTTTAGTATTTATATAAATTACCTATTTTTACCTATTTTTAGTATTAGAAGTATTTGAGAGAAAACGACAAGTTGACGAATACTGCCAATGTTACGGTGAGTATGTTAGACGTGGATCGTGGAAAGATTAAATGTCTTTATCGCTTAAATTAATGCAAATTTATGTTCATTCAATTATTTTTAATTAATTATTCAATTACAACGATCAAAACCTAATTTTCTGATGTCCCTAAACATTTTGATGTACCTAAGTAAGTTATAAACGACTTAAGCGCAATTTCCCCCAGCATACTGCAACATCGTGGAATCAGCTGCCGCCCTCGGTATTTTCGGACCGATACAACTTCGGGATCTTCAAGATAAGATCTTACTCTTATCCCAAAAGCTGGCAGCAACAACAACAGTGAAAACTCTGGTGTTGTAGCTCCTTGTGGGCATCCGTAATCTCTTGAGTTTCGACTGTTGGTTTTCGACCAATATTATGAAAAAGGTTTTACACCTACACACCCACATGCACATACACCAATATGCGAATTCATGTTGTATATACATCTATAAATAATACATAACAAAATATGAAAACAAAAGCACCCATTCCTTTTGTACGCTTCCTACATTACCTTGTGCTAAAATGATACTAATAAACATACCAAGATAATCGAGATTCGGTTGGCAGATCCTAGCAACCTTCACGGACCACGGTGGCACCGGGATCATCTCCGTCGGATCAGGCCCATGGACATTCTCTGGGAACAAACAATTGATAATACATTATATTATAGTATAGGATCTCCAATGCAGTAGCCGGTCGGAAATGGATGCGAGTGGCAGGATATCGGTCGTCTTGGCGTTCATTGACAGAGGCCTGCGTCCAGCAGTGGACCCATAGAGGCCGATAATGATGATGATGATAGAGAACAACAACGGCCTAATTCAGATGCAATGCAGCAATTACATTATCTCGTACAAAGCGTAATCGTTTTACTCGTACTCGCACAAAGGGAGTACATTCGTGAAAATAGACGCAAAATAGACGTGGAGTTTTTCGTTTTTCTTAAATATGCACAAGTGAATGTCTACAAAAGTAATACTCATTTTTTTAAATTAATACTCCGATTGTTTAAAACATACCGTAACAAATTTCCGCTACAGCGGTCATCTCTATTGAGTGCTAAAGTGTTTGTGCGGGCACAATTGCACTCTCTACTCCTTCATTCTCCTGTTCCAACGGGACGGCAATCCGACACGGCCGGAAAGGTGCAGGACCGACGGCCTAACGTGATCTCCGAGGCACGGGGGTGTAACACCGCCAACTGCCTAACTCCGGACAGTTATTAGAATTTGAATAATCGTAATAGCACTTTTTTGTATGGTCCTCGGGATTTGAACCCGGGATCTCACGTCCGTGGTTAAACATGCTTACCACTAGACCACGAGGCAGTTGATTGAACATATATATATATATATATATATATATATAGTTTTAGTGGCAATGGGCTGGTCACACACTCAGAGGAACAGATGGCAGATGGGCCAGTAAGGTTCTAGAGTGGGGGCCGCGTTTAGGAAAATGAAGTGTTGGTCGACCAGGAGTTCACCAGGAGGGAAGACGATCTTCGCGCAGTACCGGTATAGTACTTCGTGTAGTGTCCGGGTTGGATGCGAGTAGCAGGGGATCGGTCGTCTTGGCGTTCATTAAGAGAGGCTTACTTCCAGCAGTGGACCCATAAAGCCTGATAATGAAGTGTAGCAGTCAAATTTAAAGCGGCCTCATGTGGATAGGTCCTCCTTGGTCGTGCTGGCCTGATCGTAAACACTACGATTATAAACTAAACATTACGTAAACAAGTTAAACATTTTCTAGATTTACAATCCGCCATTTTGTCGCTGCGCCTATTACAAATATATATAATTTGGTTGTCATCGGTACCTAAGGTGTTCACTAGTCAATTTATAATAAACGAATAAAACAATAATTTGTGCATATTGCATTATTTATTAAAACCATTGTTGTGTTCCATATATAAAACGTACTTTTCTATAAATAGCGATTCCTAAAAGCTAGACTCACGAACCGACCAACAAAACATAGTATACTTCTACAAGTTGATATAAATCCAAGTACAACAATACAATGCATAAATGCCATTTGACGATGCATTTATATTCCAATTCTACTGCAGAACAAGATGAAACACTAACAAAGAAATTTTAAATACTCTAAGTACTTTCACTTTATATACGTTATATGTATACTTCTTTGGACGTTATAGTAAAAATAAAATATAGCTGTTACTACTACTGTTACAGTCACAGGTTTTTAATGAACGGATGAGTATTTCCGAAGAAATATGTAACTTTGAAACTTTGTCACTTTATAAAATTTGTGTAGACATTGGGCCATCTATTCATTAAACTATAGTATAACATTTGGTTGTGTTGAACATATATAGTATAACATTTGGTTGTGTTAAAC
This sequence comes from Eumaeus atala, assembly GCA_017140195.1. NCBI lineage: Eukaryota > Metazoa > Arthropoda > Insecta > Lepidoptera > Lycaenidae > Eumaeus > Eumaeus atala. The sequence continues at coordinate 44,965 of JAFELO010002359.1, forward strand.
ATGTTATATATGATAGGAACCTCCCCGGTTGTGTCAGGCCAATTCGGCTGCAATAAAGTATAACACTACTTAATACTTAACCAGTGATAATGTAGTCCAAGCTGATTTTCAACGGGGGGCCATCTCAATAGACTCTAGCCATCTGCGCAGGACATATTAGAGTGCACACGTATGCGTAGGTCTAAGTGGACTGTTCCCTAATTCTCCTGTTCCGATGGGACATCAATCCGCCACGACCGGAGAGAAATGAGGCGCAGAACCGACAGTTTATCGTGCTCTCCGACTCACGGGGATAGAACACCGCCAACTTCCCGACTTCGGGCCGTTATTAGAAAGCGAACAATCCCAGTAACGCTTTGGTCCGACCCGGTACACGCACCAAGGACCGAACGACTATGCTCGAACATGCTTACCACTAGACTACGATGCCTCGTGGTCACACCAGCGATATATATTCATTACGTGTAGATAAAGCGCATCTTGTTCTTAATCGACCGCTAACTACGTGTAGGTCGTTCAATTGTAATAGAGAGCAACGCTCGTGCGACCCGCTCAGGGCACCGAAGGATGTCTCATAATTATCGGAATTCCATTTTATTGTAGAGACGATTAACGAGCGGGTTTATTACCTCCTTGCGAGCCATGCTTTGTCATTTATAAGATGTAGATAGATGTTGCGTACCTGCCAAAGGGTTATTGTAGTCTGTCAAGTGAACTATTAGTGACAGCTGTCAGAGCTGATGCCTGTGGTAGTTACTCCGTGAGGCCATAACGGCCCTGAGATGAGAGCTGTGACACGTTTCAGTTTGCTATTATAAATGTTGTTGTATATAGGAACGTATCATGGTTAACATCTCAATATATATACATATATATGTATACGCTCCGATGGTTCGACATTTTCGGACATGTGCCAATGCGAACATGGAAGGATGTAGGTACCGGGGAAGACCCAGACTAACATACCACGATCAAAGTAGTCGGGTACTGTCCGAAGGTGGTGTTCGAAGTCTTTCCAACCGGCGCGTCTGTATGGAGAGAGTTATGAAAGTGGAGGAGGCAAGGCGGGTATGTGAGGATCGTTACGTGCGGCGCTCCGTTCGCTCTGTGTTAAAACATATGCACACCTGGGCAATTAATATATTAAAGTTTATTTATGTAATTTATAAATGTATTAAAGTTTATATATATGGGCAATTAATATATAAAGCATTGACACTCTTAATGATGTTAGGGTTAAAATTATTTCACGAAAACGTTCTAATAAATAAGCCTTTTCTTCTCATATGGTCGAAAGTACGAACCTTCGTCTTTTTATATAGATGCCACTGACGCCTATAGACTTCCACATATTTATTATGCAGACGTGTTGCTTAACTTTCTGCTTCCAAAGGACCACAGGAAACACACAAAGCGCACGAAACGCGAAAGAACCTCTCGCTGACACGATACCACCGCCGCGCCGCCCGATAAGGTACCCGGTGGAGCCGGCCAAATACAATTGCAGCACAGCTTCGATATACTCGGTACTCATTGACCATTTTCTCGTTTGCCTCTTAGAATGCTGGACTAACGAGTAGGATTATGACAATATATATTTATCTTAAGAATAGTAGTAATATATGACTTTCACACCACGTTAGCCTAATTCTGTGGTAAGTACCGTAAGGATTTGTGTTACAGGTACGTCGATAGGTAATTCGATATTGAGTATAATACACCGAGCATGATATATGGATATCTTCCTTTACTGCTGAACGAGGCACTCGAACTCAAACTTTAAATACCCTTTGAAATTTTGTTTTTATCAGTTTCTATGTAGCATGTGATGCATGATGTACAGACGGACGGACGGAGCGGAGTTGTAGTAGGTCCATTATTCTAACAAACAACAAACTCCAATAACAGTTTTGAGTTATCATTGAATATAGAGGGCTCAGTTAATTTTGTTGTCATTTACACAGTATTCATTCTGTATTAAGTGCTGTTCAGCAAATCTCGAGTTCTGCATTATCGGGCAGTTGTGCACTTCAGTTATCTGTTCAGTGACTTTTGGCAGTAACTGAGCATACATACGCATCTACAAAATAGTTGTAAAAACCGACACCCTGAAGTTAGCTATATTCAACATTTTTTTTTTTAAATTACCATTATGCGTATAAAAATTTCAATGTACCAAATACCCTTTTGCTATTGTTAGTGTCGTCTTTGCTACAGATGTAGAATAAGGCATAAGAAAAAACATTTTAAAAAGTTTAATATCTTGTTACACCAAAGAAGTAACATGTGTACACTAGTACATACAGCCTTTATCATTTATTTGTAGATGATTCGAGTTAGAAGTAACTAACTTTAATAGAAGGTACCTGTACAATGAAGTTAAGCGCGGTCTTTGCGGCTTTGTACGATTTACATTTTTAAAGTGAGACTCAACGTTCCAAGTAAATCTACATAAGATTTCTTCGTGCCTGCACTTTGATAGAGCTTTGTTAAATTATAGATCTTTCTGTGGGCACATCTCATCACAAGTTTATAAAACATTTTCTTTTTTCCCGGCACAAACTTAATTGAACCTTACTTTGTTATAGCATAGAAGTATAAAAGCAGCCAGCGTCATCTGGTGATTAAAGAAGCCCATTAATATCTGCGATGTGTAGATGCGTTGCGCTTCATCACTCCATCCCAATCGGCTACTCACAAACCTGTGGGATCATGTGAGCAAGAGGTACTTCCCTGGTTGTGCCAGCTTCATTTGGCTGCAACGTTGCATGGCACTAGTGACCACTACTAAAATGATCATGGTATTATGTTCAGCGTCACCTCATAAGGTAAGAAAAAAATATGATACAAAAGATACACACGAATGAAACAAACCCGTCCCGCAGCGTTGTGGCAACAGTACATAATATAATTTTATGTTGTTAGTGAGTTGTGTTGTTTCGTTAGTGATGCAAACAATCTTAGATAAACATATCGGTGTCAGAGCGTAACGTAGGAGACAAAAGAGAGCATGTTCCCGCCAAACTATGAAGCTGAAATTTGTAATGGACCACAGAAGTGACGGCGGCTTCTGAACAAGTTTTACAGCTGCCAAGTGATATGGAATAACATGTTTTTAGTTATAGTTTTAATGTTTAGTTTGTAATAATAATGTTGCATAAAAAAAAACTAGGTAGCATATTTGGTTGTCTACTGAAGTGTTGAGTAGTCATTACTTTGTTCTTAAGGACCACAGATATTCATTAACTCTGTCTGGAGACTTTTAAATCAAAATTCGTAATTTATTTGACATAATATCTATGTATTAATTTGTGAATAGATAAAATACCAGCCCCTTGCAAGAACGGAGGAATTTGAAATTTGCAGATAGATAATATTTTATCAGAAAGCTTATCTTTTTAGCTGAAAGCTTATATTTGNNGGTGGAGGAAAGGCATCGGCATAATTATACTGATCTTATATAATATTGTGTTTAACGAATTATAGGGCGGTAACATCTAGCTCACATAACACCGGCGTGGAGTGACAGCTATGCTGTCTCTCTCCTACCGTCCTCGACCCCTATAATGTGCTTAGAAGATATTGGAATTGATAAATAGTCCATTTCATGAATTTTTATGTTAGAAAACAGTCGCCATAACTTTTCCGGCCGACAAAACCATTTTTGCTTTCTTCGGCGCATGGTTTCAGCTTTCAGTCGACTGCTTAGATTGTTCTTTTGTTCTAGGAGAATAATGATGTTTCATCTGCTGTCCCATAACGCCGCAAAAAATCGTTAATGTCACGCTTAAACAGCGCCAAATACTCCGGTGAATCGTCCACTCGATATTACTTTTTACGGCGAGCAAACGCGGCACTCCTAGCGCGCGAAGCTTTTTCATTCGCAAATGTTGGTGTAAAATGTTAAAAACGCTTTCACGGGAAATGTTTACCATACCTGCTATCTGCCGCAATTTTAAGCGCTGATCATGTTCGGATTAATGACTTCATTTGGACGGCCAGACCTGTTGGCGTTTTCGCAGCTTTGTCTCCTACGTTTAAAACCCTGTTACCCACATGTGAATTCTACTCAATGCAGGAGCAGTTAATGCTACGCGTCCATAAATTTAGGTAAACCTAAAACACTGTCTAGCTTGACTATGACATATCTGTGTTGCTGTTAAATATTGGTGAATTCTATTCTGACTGAATAATAGGTTAAAAAACAAACTTACCCTTTCGGTTCTGAACACAGAAATGAAAATTGAATTCGTTTTCAATTTTGTGACCATTAAAAATATGTTCATTTCAAAAACAAGGTACAGACATATCTCGAATCATTGTATTAATGGTGAAAAAAATGATATGAAATTGCAGTTTGTACAGAAAATATTACCTAAGGAGTATTTTTAAGACTGTCGACGCCCATGAACATCCTCATAATTACTATGCCGATGCGTTGCCCTCATCCCATCCCCTCCCGATGGGCCACCGCCTACTCACTAACCGCACGAAACGTGACACTGAGGATGAAACGGATGTTTATAGAATTAAACTGCAGTTGAAGTAAAACTTCACCCTATGAAAAGCAATGTATATTAATTGGTTTCCCAAACATTGTATTGTTAAATATTTAACGCAACCTTTCGCAAAGATCACCAAACCAGAAAAATTAAATAAAACCACAACGAGTGACGCGACAAATTGAAAACACAACTTCAGAAACGCCTGATCGGTTTGTCGCTACGCGTCCATAAATGCAACTCAAATTTAACGTAAAATGGAGGGATGAAAATGTGTCGAGATTTACATAAAATGCTCTAGAAATGACATACATGTACGATGATAGCAACGTATATTACGACGCTCAGTCAAGCGCCTTTCAAATTTCACTCAGCTAACATTGCCATGTGAAATTAAAGTTATGTAATAACTTATTTTCACGCAGCTCACTTAAAATTCAATACTTGATTCTAAATATATAGATGTTGTAAAATAAAGTCCCAAAAGCTGTAAAGTATGTGACCACTTTTCTCAAAATTTATCGAACAGGTTTTGCTGTTTTCACCCATGTATAGAGCGATTCCCGAGTAATGTTTTAATGTATAATTCTGATCCTGTTATTCACTGGAGAGTTCGGGGCGGGTCACAAGTAGGCCTGTATAAATTAAACCTCACACGGCCAACACCATTCACACTTATCCTGGAGGCACATTATATTCTTCAAAATTGAATGTAATAAAGATAAGCCGATCATAAAGTGGATGTATAAACAATGATGTGCCTTGAACGTGTCGGGGGTCTCTAATCAAATAAACCCGACAGAGAATTAAGAGAGAGCACAGTA
>JAFELO010002359.1:50307-62129 GCA_017140195.1 Eumaeus atala
GGGGGGGGGGGGGGGGTTTGGGTAAAGGAGGATCACGGACATGTATTTGCATATGTTAATGGGTGTCAGTGGTCACCAAAAGACTTCGATTACTTTTGTCCTGTACTCAATCAATTACGTTTGGGTTGTATAAAAAAAAACCACTTTGAATGCCCGCCCCGACCGGGAAAGTATCTCCCGCTCACATGACACCGTCGTAAAGCGAAAGCTATGCTGTCGCATTTCATGAGGCTTATGAATAGTCGGTGGTCCATTGGAGGGGAGGTAGCGAGGAGAACAACTCATCCGCATGTTATGATTATCGTGGGCGTTGGAAGTTGCTAAACGGCCCTAATTTCTCGTTTGATTACAAAAAAAAGCATTTTAAGAATGTCCAATATTCTCAAGTATGATAACGACACAAGGAAATTGCTACTGAAATATAATATCATTACATACGCATTACAAGGGCCAGCTGTCTGCGCGTTCGTCAAGGTACTATTATATTTAATTACACTGTTACATTTTAATACTTCAAGTTTCCGCGTAAAATACAGCCGCATTATGTGAAGATTTCAGACTCCCTTGTTACTGCTTCCTGTGGTGAATGCTCACTTTGAAGTGGTTCGAAGTAGGTATTGAGATGAATTAAATACTTCCTAAGAATTAGTATTTTTTATAGTATTGAGGGACATATGAGAATTCGTAACAATTTGGTGATTTCTGACAATCGCATTCGCATATCGCAAATACGTTGCACTCCTTGCCCTCATGTACGGGCCACCGGGCACTCATAAGCTGAACGAAACTCGACATCATAACATAGTCATCACTTTTAAGACCGAAAATGTGAAAGGGTCATACGGGTTCAATTCTGGTGCAATGTAGCATGGCATTACATTTTTCAATATTGTTTATATTATACCTCGTATTATAATTTTAAGATATTTTTTACAGTAAAAGGGAGCAAAAGAACAAAATCGATGCCATTTACTTCATCAGTAACAATGTTCAATGTTCCTAGAAATTCCTTAGTTAATTAATTACATGGAGTCTGATACCTATTAATTGAAAGTTATATAACGAGACTTGTCATAGCAATGAGAAGGAAGGCCCTATTCACACGAGATTGTTTTTAATCTATATTAAAAAAGGCCTTTTGTGTGATACCGCAAGACTAACATCGTGGGTGGCGTAGACATGTCACTGTCACACACACTCTTATGTTCCATTTCAACGCTTCTTGACACGGTAACAAGCTATCGGGGCCTAAAAGAAAATTAACTTACATGACTAACAATTATTATCATCGGCAGTCGAAATATGTCAAACCAACTTAAGACTCCTTTAACAAATGCTAAAATAAAGACATAAGCTCGGTTATCAATAATTGACTTATTTGTTGATAATAGGTTTTAAATTCACTTGCTTACTTTCATGAAACGTCGTTAATTTCATCTCGTATACTTTGCCCCCTGCAAAGTAGTTCCCGGAGCCATTTGATTATTACTGATTCAAATAGCTATCCTAATAATTTGGAAGAAAGTGTTTTCTAAGTATTATGTATAAATATTTGTTACCAACTAACCTTTTACACGCGGCCTAAATTTTAATCTACAATTATATTGTTTCGGTATGTGCGCATCGTGATATGTGGAGCTCTGTTCTCTCGACCTACCCCATTAGGGGACTGACGTGGTGATGTATTGTTGTTGTATTGTTACAAGAAAATATGAAATATTTATTCAGGCCGAAATTTTTGTAGTAATATGGCGGCCCCAAATATAAGTGTAGTTTAGTTTCGGTGCCATTAGCAAATAATGAATAGTGTTTCATGTATATTAATTGAAATAATTTTAAATATTTTTAAATTAAAATAATTTTAAATATCGACAGTTTCTCCTACATAGTTTATTATAAAATACTAATATTGCCAATGTGTATTACGTATGTAAGGGGAGACGAAGAGTGTGTTTGTGCACTTACTCGGGCGCACCAGAAGATGTTATGGATATATAGATAGACAGATAGATAGATGAAAACTTTATTTGCAAACAGCACAATTTTTACAAAATAACACAAGAAAAATTAAAACTAAGCACTTAAAAAAGTACCTTACTACAAATATGCAACAGTAAAATTTCTGATGTGTACATGTGTGTGCTGCAGCATCGCAAATGGTAAGTAACTATGTGCATACGATCCAGCATAACATGCTGAACCCACTGATTCTCAGGTATTGCCCATTGTGATGAGAGAGCGCTAAACTCGCTGAAGTGAGTGATATCAGTGTCGAAACTAAAATTTGAGTCCGACTAACATTGGTAATAATAATAATGATGCTCATTGCTTTCTTATAATTTGTTAGTACTTATACTATTTTATGCAGATAAATGGTTTGTGATATGTGTTTCTAGTGTTAATAGTAATGATAATTAATTTTAACCTACACAAATACAACAATTTCCTAAAAATGTAGTTCTATGTGTCACCCGAGTACCCGTCCATCGGTGAAGTAGCTTTTTAACCTAATTTTACATGTATTTTTGCTCCTTAAATATGGGGGATGTTATTCCAACACTTTTTAGCCTGGTACCGAAATTGCGCCATGGAGTTAGGCATAACAAAATGGGGCGTGTAGAGCATGTTCCATACTTGTCAAAGATTGGTGAAAAAGTGAATTCTGCAAATAAGTATTTAGGAGTATTGAATTTCATTAGGTCAAACATAGTGCTAGTATGATGTAATTGCCTTGCAGCTTCCATTTTGAGCATTGATGCGTAATTATAATATGGAGCTATGTGCCTACAACAAAAACTACAGCATTCATTTTGTACTCTTTGTATAAGGCGCTGTGTCTTGGCCAGAAGACTGGGGCCGTACACAATATCTCCATAATTAAGCCTGGATAATACAAGAGTGTCACAAAGCGCAACACAAGATTTTTCATATTACGTATCTCATAAAAGAAAAATTAGTCTGTTAAAGCAATTAGTTATTAATTTCTTCACGAGACCTTCAAATCTTAGATTACTATCAAGCAGTGTACCAAGATTTTTTGCTTCTACAACACGTTCTTTTTTTGATCGTATACATGTATAGATCGTATACTTTTATTTCCAAAAGAAATAAAATATCGCAATGGAAATTATGTGCAATATATGCATTTAAGTATTATCGCATATTTTTTTTCATATATATCCGTTAGTATGCCCATACTTCAGATCAGTGGAGCAACGAGACAATAGGATTTTTTTTTAAATAGAATAGGGGGCAAACGAGATATCGGAGTCATTTTACGACTACTGACACCCATGAACTTCCACATAATTACTGTGCCGATGCGTTGCCCTCCTTTCTCCCCCTAATGGGCCACAACCACCCACAAACCGGACGCAACGCAACACCGTAGGTGTTTCTTAACCCCGGTATCATGTGAGCGAGAGGTACCTCCACGGTCGTGCCGGCCCAATTCGGTGAACTTAGGAGGATGTAGTATCAGGCACTACGCACGGCTCTACCTCTTCCTATATCCTTGTGCTTACACAATTTGCCGATTAGAATGATAGTACTGCGGGTGCCTGTCGACTTCCTGGCCTATTTGTTGAATGTAAACACGTGACGTTCTCAGCCGGTAAGGGGAGTTTTATGTGCGTCACCTGCTACAACTCGTTCCTTTGTATCATTGCCGTCAAGTACTTTTACGTGTCTTAAATAATGTATTTCTTTCACTCGCGTTCTCATCGACGTCGGTTCGTTCTTTTTTGTCACTGCACGTTATTATTACATATAATTGAATATAATGCACATATATAATGTGCACGATTTCAATCTTGTTTATTTGAACGCCAGTGCAGCTTCATTGGCTACTATAAGACAAGTCGTGTGATTAGTTATTCTTAACTTTGCCGATCCTCACGCGTCATTAATATTGTCCTTGCATTCTCGAAGGTCCTGGAAGAGCTCGTTAAGCTACGATGACTGGGAAGGGGGGGGGGGGTATTTTTGAACGTCGTTACTTCTCTACTACCGGTTCAACCCAAGCGGGACTGATGATTACAGATAATATTCACAGGATGCACTATAGTTGCATCTCATTCTATCACATGTTGTTATAACAATACCGACACTTATAGTATCCTTTACCACACAAACGGTGCTTTTTAAATTAAAAAATTTATATTGCCCCTGAAACGAATTAATCACTTTGCTTAGTCCAATCACTGGTACATCCAGTTTGTGTTCATTCCGAGTATTTGTAACATAAATATCACTTTTTTTTATCGAATTAATTTATATTGTTACGGACATACATCGATTACATTATCCAAAATGTATTGTGGATAAGCAGTCAGTACCCTGGTTTGTTCACATACAAATTTCGCATAGTGAAGTATTAGGGGCTAGTTCGTATATTGCACGTATAGATTGCTTCTGCTGCAAAAATATAACATTGATGTCGACAGCATTCCCCCACAACACTATGCCGTAAGACATACTGCTGGGGAAATAACAAAAGTAAACTAATCTTACAGTACTTTCTTCAGAATATTGCCTAATTTTTCTGACAGAGTATGCTGTTGAACTAAATTTATTCGCCAGCCTTGAAATGTTAGGAGCCCACTGCAACACGGTATCTAGTGTTATATGAATTTTGGCATCTAGTACGAGCATGCATTAGGCGGTATATTTATTAGTATATATTTTTGGAATTATGGTAGCGTTGATGTCTATTCAAATGGCGGTCTATGGGAACAGCAGTCTATAAGTTAATAAGTTTCACGTCAGTGGTTTTTATATGGATTTTATACAAAGTAGTACCGTCAATGTGTATCTAGAACTACAAGCGTTATCTCTTACTAAGTAATGGCCTGGCATCTATCTCTTACTAAATAATAATACGCATTATAATATTATTTAATTTACTTACCAGTAAACTCAAGACCGAAGAGCTTCCAGGTCCCCCTCTTGGTGACTATGATGACCTCCGGGCAGACGTTGCGGTGCACCTGGCGGACGGTGTAGTGCATGAAGTGTAGGGCTTCGATGATCTGACGACAAAAGATTCCGTCAATTCTTACTTATAACACTATAGTGTTATAAGTATTGCAGGCCGTCAATTCTTACTACTTATACTTATAACACTATAGTGTTATAAGTGTTGCAGGTTTTTTAGTATGGGGGCAAACGAGTAATCCGGCTTTCCACGACTCCGCTACAATGCGGCGTGATACTGCCCCTGACAAAATTTATGGATATAACAAATAATGTTACGGCGAGTCCGGCGAACTCTTGTCCGGTTTTTTACAATGATATTAATTTGTTCATTTTTACTCGACTATGTCAGAAGGAGGGTAGGATGTATATATATTTTTGTGTATGTAGATTTCTGTGTTCCTTATTAGAGCCTGAAAGGCTTAGCGGTTTAATCCTATGAGGTGTTTTATGTTACAGTAAAAAATAGAAAATATTACATTTGAATTTTGAATTATGTCATTTTTACACGATTGCTCATTGTGTCTTCTCATTTTGGCGCTAACGCATTGTACAATAATTTGCGATGTTAGAATGGAGTTGGGTAATAAAGAGAACAGAATCGCTGTGATTGCATTACCCAAAGTAGGCCCATACCTACTCTACATACACTTGGTATTAGTCAAATGTTTCTGTACCGGGCTATTAATAGGTACAATGAGATTTCCTCGGCTTGAGACAGAAAGACCTGGCCGTCAACGTAGTGTTCATATGAAAAAAGTGGTTGAATCAGTAAGAGAAAGAATTCGAAGAAATCCTGTCCGATAACAAAAGATTTTATCACGGGAAGGATGAAAGCACTTGGAACCGCGTCGTTTTGTCGCGTATTTTGAGAGATCACTTAGGACTTGCAGCCTATAGGAGATGCACTGGTCATTTCTTAACTGATTACAGATGAATAGTGTGATAATATCAAAACAACTAAAGTAGCGGTACACAGCCGTCTGTGTAATAACTCTGTAACCTCCGTATGTTACAGAAAAATTAACGTGAACGGATGGGTTTTTTTATGATTGAGGAATATTTTAACAAACAAAATGACTGTATTCATGCTAAAAGCTCTAAGCCAGCTTCCCAATTAGAACAACAACAGAATAAAACGTGGGCATTATCCGATTTCGTCGATGGTTTGGTGGGGTGCTGACTATAAAGGAGTAATTTTGTGAAGAAGGTACTTAAATCGGTGCGGTGAAGCCATGTAACCATAACTAAGTATGGTCCTTCCAGACTCTGGAGCAGATCATAATATTTTTGTATTAAACTAACACGTAAAAGCAATAAATGTTATTTTCATTTGAAACAATATTGCTTTTCTTCGTTACAATATATATGGCAAGACTTTCTAGTCTTGCAAATGCTAACTATCCTATAGTTAGCATTTGTATCGGAGTCGCTCTGAGGATTATTATATGACTACTAATATTGTAAAGAGGAAACATTTGAACTATCGAACCTATTTTAAAAATATTTTGCCGTTAGAATTCTACATTTTTTGTGATGAACATAAGCTATTTAACATTTCCTAAAATATATAATGCAAAAAAAAGGTGTGAAAAAAATCTTTATGTAGCTGCAGAAATTATTGACAACTAGCCGGATAGACGTTTTTCATGTAATGTATAGGAGGACGAAATGAAAATGTATAACTTTTTGTAAACCATTTTTCGTGAAACATACAACTATGCGAAGCAGAGGTTGACTGTTAGTATTATAAAAGCTGGTCATTAATAGTGATTGGCCGTTGCTGTAAGTCACATGAGTGTTAACCAAGTACGATGATAATCTATCAGAAAATTGGACTCCGACTAGGAACATATTTTGTCTCCAAATTCAGAAGTTGTGGGATTAAATCAGTTGTAAATTTGAATGGCATAAACAGGCAATAGTTCTTTACCACGAGAATGTTCTCGTTAAAATAAAAAAAGATCTGACACGGCCAATAACACTTTAACACACACACGCACACGCACACACGCACACGCACACACACACGCGCATACACGTCCCATTCCTCTATATTTATTCATTTGTATTCACGTTATCGTTGGTATTGCCGTCTGTCGGAAGAGCGAGTCCTGACACAGGTTAAACCTACTTGGAGGACTCGACCATATTGTAATATTACCTATTAATGTCAAATGGAAATGAAATTGTTTATTATTATAGTTTATTGTCATTGTTGTAGTTATAGATAATCGTCAATGTCACAAATTGTGTATTACAGAAGTTTTAACATTATGTGCAGACGATAGTATGAGCAAAATTTTAATTAGCGCTTTGTAATCTGTTTCAAATATAAAAGACTACTAGTGTATAACAGTGCGGTGATTAATTACTAAATAAATGTTTATACTATTCTAACGTTTTATCAAGTTATTATCAATTAATTGCAAATTATGTAAGAAAGACGCTTTCTGCACTTTTGTTACACGTAAACTATAAGTGTACCAAACATCATACTCCTCCCCTCCCGGCATTTTTGGAAAAAAGTCTTGAAAAGAACTTGCGTCATCGTCACGTCATGCTTCACGTCATCGTTCCCGTGGAATTTAATTTTTAACATTTAAAAATACACTTTTAAATGTTCACATCTGTCAGCAGTCAACATTTCTTTTCTTTGCACCCGACATTAAAAGGAAAAAATGGAAAAAAACTAAAGCAGATTATTTTGAGAATACATAAAATATATAAAATAATCAACAAATTCTTGCTATCCACTTTGAAAAGGTCATGAGAACCCTGACGGCAGGATTGGCCTCCAATTTTAGACCAGATTTTGCATATAACCATTGATTTTCAACACTGTTTGACTGTTTTTTGTATGTCCTGCAGTTGGCCTGTACCTATAGATGGGAACGGCGTTGCCGAAATTCGTTATTACATTATTCTTATATCTACAACTAATTAAATCTACCTCTCCTTATATTATATTATTCTAAAAGAACCGTGTAAGTAGGTTCTAATTCCAGCACATTCAAAACACTTAATCTAAATATAACACGTTTGAACTTTATGAGTTGTCTGCATATAAATTAATTATTGCCGAGGAAAATGTTTAGGAAGTATGTCGCCTCTGCAACCTATTCTCACATAAACAATTTAATTATTAATATTTATTCTTTGTCTTTGCGAGTAATGAATGAATGAAAATGAATGAAGACAAAGGTATTTTTAAACCAACCCAGAAAGAAATTAGACGTTCCCTTTATAACTAGGAACAGCTAGTTATAAAGGGAACGTCTAATTTCATTACTCCGTTTATGTTAAAGTACATGGGCCCATTCTGTGCCTAACAAAATTTTGTCTATTGTACGTACACTAGATGACCTTATTAGTTATGGACATGAGGAATGACAAAAGTGAAACAAGTATTTATTATGCGCGCGATTATGGCGGTCGGTAGTTACCAAAGGGATCCTAGTTAGCTTGGCCCATTGGCCCAAAAAATAAATCGATGTCTCTAAGGATCGTGAAAGATATACAATTCTGACGCTTTCCTTTTAGAAAACTATTTTGTTAGAGGCAGTGCATAGAAATTGCGCCGCCACTGGATAGGTACCTCTCGCTCACATGATACCGGCGCATGACATTATCGGTTTCGCGTTAAGTGTGGTGCGTGACCCATTGCGAAGGTCAGAAAAGGGGGGCAACGCACCGGTATAGTAATTATGGGGATGTTCATGGGCGTCGGTAGACATAAATAGGCTACGTTTACTTGCTTTTATACATAAAAGAATATCCGTCGTAATTTATAAAGCCATCTAGAAGTTAAGGCCTGTAAGTCTCAACATACCTTCTATCGGAACAGGCTATTTTTGATTATTTTTTACTGTATTAAGTTGACGAAAGTATCCTGTGTAGCTTCATCTGTTACTATAAGACACGTCACGCAACGGGCTAGGTGAGATTGTAGTCGATAGGGGACAGACCTCCCTCCTTTCTCGCAGATGGGAAAGAAAGTACCTATTATTGTCTGGGCCGATGAGAATATCACCTATGGTTAATAGATAGACATAAAAGTTAGACAGCTAAAAAGGTTTCACGGCCTTGCCTTTTTCAGTTAATTAGGGTCGCAAAGGACGTTGAAACATATTGTTATAGCTAAAATGTTAGTTCGCAACTTAAAAAGGTATTGAATTATTCAGGAAATTTGTGGCGCTTGTGGTAATGGTTTGTGATAATGGTATAGGTCAGCTCGCTTCCAGCGCAGTCGGTCATCGGAGATTTAAAGCCATTGTGGCTTATTCCACTGAAGTTAGTGAGTCTCGACAGTATTGTGCGGGTATCACACGAAATAAAAAAATTACAAAACTATATTGTATGAGGTATTTTTACCTAATCAACGTTGTAACATGTCTATCGTAGATATGTTTGTTATCCCAAATAAGTAATATAAAAAAATATAAAAAATATGAGAAATTGTATGCTAACAATAGTTTACCTCTAGTTTAATTTTTTAAATTTATTTACTAAGATCACACGTTACTCAGTTACGATTTAGTCACGGTGTATCAAAGGCCCAGTAGAATTTAACCGCACATCGGCACACATCGTCGACGCTCGGAATTCGTTACTTAATAAAATAATACTACACCCATAAAATATCAGGTCGTTTGAATGACACGACACAAAGCCGGTGCTGCAATGGTACAGGCAGAGGGGGATTTGTCTCATAGGATTTGATAATATTTAAAGAAATTATTTATATTTGCTTCTTGTTTTATATTTTTTAATAAAGTGAGAGTACTATAAAATGCTTTATTACTTATATTATCATGTTAAAATCAAATAGTAATATTTCGTTTTAATGTAACAAAATAATTTTGTATAGGTGGAGGGCTAGGTGGTAACTGATGAGACACATAGATGGACTCTATAGCTAGCTAAGTTTCTTGTTATATTTTTTTAGTAGTATAAAATATTTTCAGTTTAATCTTGATATTTCTATTGATGCTGCGCAGACATAACATAGTCCTAAAAACTGTCAAATCTTTATTACTCGTATTGCAGACCGGCAGGCACAATTGATGGTGTGGCGGTTAGTCCGTGTGTTCCGCCAGAGGTCGCCGGTTGGAACCCACCTTAGTCATGGATATTTATATATGTGTCATTATTTCTTAAATTTGTAAGAAATATTAAATAGATTTCCGTCACTAGATAACAGAATCACCTGTAACACAAGTCCTTATGGTACTTGGCGTAGGTTTGGGCTAACGTGGTGTGATAAGTCCACAGATATTATTTTTATTAATTTACCTTGTATAATGTATGTATAGTTAATGGTAATGGTAATACGTATGTCGCTATTTTATTATACCGTAAATGGCCCTTTTAGTTACTACCCACGCCCCTAAGTAACACCAATTGTAAGTGTTATGAAGTTTATAAGCATAGAGATGTCTGCAGGAAACAATAAGCACTTTTTGCTTTAACCGAAATAACTTAGTGAGAAAATCTGATACTTTCAATAACTTATATCATCGAGACATCCGTCATCTCAGAGGAATTTTAACAGGTAAATAAATACAATAAAGTCCATTTGACGTAGTTTTCTTATGACTTTAATACACCATCCAACAATAGCCGACTTCGAACAATATCATTAAGTTGAGGACACAAACAAGAGAAAAAGAAACCTGACAATGAAAACTCTTGTTACCTTCGGTAAATATTGTCATAAGTACCTGGTGGGCTTAGAGTTCTTGGCTGGTGTCAGAGCAAGGACATGCTTATTTATTTTCAAAGTCAGTAACTTTATTTTAATGTAAACAGACTAACAGCTGTACCTATTCACAAACGATTTTTAGAGACTCATAGTGCCGACCGCCGCTTGATCATTGCCTCGTGAATTGGATGCGGCGACCCTATGCGCATACTGTGACTTCTTACAGTAGTTTACAGTTTTTGGTGACAAAGCAAGATCATACTTTATTTATTTTAAAATTTATTATGCGATCTCGTTGTCTTTACTGTAACTAGATAGACTAACATCTGTTTAAAAACGGCAGAAAAATTAGCGCTGACCGTCGCTTATGACTCGTGCATAGATAGATTTACGGAGTCCTGTGGGTTGACACACACTGACAGAACACAGCAGTTTGTGAATATGGTCGTTTGTCTGCAATAATATACCTGTAAATTTCGGACCTGAATTCATACCAGGAAAGGTATGAGAAGTCCATGACGCTAATGTGGCACCGGTGATCGTCGGACAAAGTGACTGCGTTTAGGGTTGAAAGGAGGACTAATACCGTAGACTCTACCGCAGAAGGAAGAGATGCATCCCGATATGAGTATAATAGAGTATAGAACATACAAAGATTCGTTACGATAGCCTTTACACTTCAAAGTCTCTACAATAAGATACTGCACAACATTAAAATCTTTTATAAAAGAGATATTTTTTTAATATTGTATAGGGAGATAAATGAACAGTTAGGCACTCGGATTACTGTCGATGCCCATAAACATGCACAAAATTGTTATATAAATGCATTCCTTTTCCTCCGCCCTTCCAATCGGCCATCGGAAGGTCACAAATGGCACGAAATTTGACAGCACAGCTGCCACTTTGCAGATGTGTCCTGTGAGCAACAAACTCTATTAATTTGCAATTTAGAGGTAATGCCATGCTGCATTTCAGCCGAAATGGGCAGATACGACTGAGGGAGGCACCTCTCGCACACATGATGACACCTTAAATGAAATTAGCTATGCTCGTCCGTTTCGTGAGTAGTTTAGCCCATTAGGGTGGAAGGAGAGCAATATGGGCCGTTGGTTGACACCAAATGGCTTCAATTGCACGTTTG
>JAFELO010002359.1:68353-108409 GCA_017140195.1 Eumaeus atala
AAACACGGCCCTTAAACAGCTATTGATAATGGTACATACATATGCTTAAACCTTTCGAGTTAATATAGTATGTGCCACCAGTATCTGAAAAAGCACAGGTGGTAACATCTAGTGGGTACTTTGCAAATGTCCCTTCCATTAGATTTTACAGTTGCGCCAACACAAATTGTTTCCAGATAAACACACGAATCTGGGTTTAATCTTCATTTTCGACAACAGATAAAGCTTAGCAATGATTCAGTACTCTGCTGGGTGTAATCTTCTTATATGTAAAACAAAGTCCCCGAAAGCAGCCTGTATGTGACTGATTTACTCGAAACTACAGATCCAATATTCATGCAGTTTCCAGACATGTATAGAGCGCCGAGGAAGGTTTCGTGTGATGTTTAGCAAACCGTATTACAGCGCTTACAGAACTTAATATCTTGGGCTTCATTCGATACAGAATCATGTTTGTATTAAAAAGAAAACTATTGCGTGTTGGAGCTGACAGTTTATTTTAGATAACATGTAAAAGAGGGACTAGTAGTAGTCAGATGCTATGTCATGTCATGCTATGTCCTGGTGTGGCCAGCCAGACACCGGTCTTATGTCGTTCCATGTTTAATTGTGAAATATGTTATGTTCATCATGTATTCGTCTTGTCATAAATATAATAACAAAGAAAAGAATATATTTTTTAAATTGCAAACATCATTTATTATTTTTACAGTGTGTTAGTTCAACACACAAATATAAAGAAATAAAAATGTAAAAAGATTATCCGAAATGGTCTCCATTGTTAGCAATACAGTCATATAGTATATATTGTCTACAATACAGTCATATAGTATATATTGTCTACAATACAGTCATATAGTATATATTGTCTACAATACAGTCATATAGTATACATTGTCTACAATACAGTCATATAGTATATATTGTCTACAATACAGTCATATAGTATATATTGTCTACAATACAGTCATATAGTATATATTGTCTACAATACAGAATAAAAGTTGATTTCAGTTATCTATAGAAGCACGCACTCTTTCCATGGAAGAATTTTTCACTGCCAATCGTATGGATTGTTTTAGGGACTCTAAATTATCATACCGCTTAACTTGTTATCCGTAAACAGATTTTTTGTGACGTCCCTTTGCGTACCGCATCAGTAGTTGTCTCGATTTTTACAACCATATTCATATTTAATTTATAAGGTAAGAAATGACCGCCTAGGTTGCAAGTCCTGAGTTATCTCTTTAAATAAGCGACATGGCTCTAGGTGTTTTTTAAATTTACCGAGACTTCTGCTTTCGAACTGGATTTGTTATATAAAAATAAGGAAAACGTTATTACTTTGACCTTCTTTTGCATACGAACACTACGTGGACGACCAGACTTTTCTCTGTCACAAACATTGGAAATCTCATTGTACCTATTTAATAGTCCGGTATACACACAGCTGACTAATACCAAGTATGAGGGGAATTTTAAATTTTGCTTCTGGCACTATATACCTACTTTTTGTAATGCAATCACAGGGATTCAGTTATTTTTTTCACCCCACTCCATTTCAATATCGCAAAATATTGTACAATGTATTAGCGGCAGAATGAGAAAACACAATGAACAATCGTATAAACATGACAGGTTTCAAATTCAGATGAATGTATTTTTATTTTTAATTGTAACATTATATGGCCAGACTGAGTATATTCAGTTGTTAATTAAAACTTATATCCAATTGTCATTATAGTTAACATGTGTTAGGCATTTATAAACAACTTTACCTTGCTGTCCTGTCTTTTTTGTCCGTCTCCGATTTGATTGGAAAGGGAAACCGGAAATATTCGCTACTCCTGCCTTCTTCTGAGTAAGTTCTTTGCATATCATAAGGCAGTTCTTGGCATTCCCTTGGGCTCCCTGTTTTAATATCAAAGGGTCACAAGTAATGGTCGATGTCGGTCCTGAAGACACAGGAGTAGCAGCAGTGGGAAAGTGTAGTGGGCCATGCTCGTTAATAAAATATTATCATGTTGATGTCTAATCAAGTTACTATTTCAAATTATATTCTTAACTTGTGTTTGCCGAACACCAAATAATAAATTTTACGGACGTCTTTCCAGTGAGAACTACAAAGAGGCAAACATAAATGTGAACAGACGTCTCAATAATATTACAATAAAAATATTGAACCTAACATTGAAAAACATAATCTATGTAAATAAAATGATTGATGAATAAATTTACCAAATAATAAAGATATCATTCGCTGTATAACGGACTAGCAGGGCTCTGAGGTTTCTGTCGCGTGACGAGTACTCTCATTTGATAGCTTGTAATAATATAATACATGATAAATGGGTAACCTAGCACCGTTATAATTTTGCAAATCGGACGAGTATAATTTGAGAATATTCGTTCAAACAAACAAACACTTAAGTAAAGAGTAGAATATATATGTGTGTGAAATATCAGATTTTACTTCACACGAACATTAACCACAGCAAATTTTGAATATCGAAGCATGTTTAGCAATATACGCTAATGAGGAGTTAGCATTGTCCGTTGATTTTTTTTATACCACACTCGTCTTTACCCTGCAAACGAGAAATCAGAGCTATTTTGTGACTACCCACGTCCATTATCAATCGCATATTAGATACATCGCCCACATTCACCCCATAGCCCCGAATGAGTCACGGGCTACCTACAAACCACACAGAGCGCTATCACTTTTGAAGACGGTATGTGAGCGAGTGGTACCTCCCCGTTCGTACCGGTCCAATTCAAGTGACATGGCACTACCTTATACTAATGTTACTTACAATTGTTCCTTAATCAATATCTGGATATCTTCAATTTGTTCACAATCAGCACTTAATGTGGTGGTATAAAGCATATCCTTTTTCAATAAATGGACTATCTACCAACGTAAAATTAGGAAAGGAGAATAACAAACCACTAATAGGATGACTTATTTTTCTAATCAGAATAACAGTTCGTAAGTACAGTGCGTTAAATCAATCAAACAAACTTTTCGGCTTTCTATTATTAGATTCTTTAGTGTTTTTTGGATAATATTGAAATGCAATTGCCACAATAATTAATTGGCTAGCTAAGACTTTTCTGTATTCTAGTTTAAGGAACCGTTATCTCTATCATGGATTAAACGAGAAATAAATTCAAGGCGTTCATCTAGGAATATTAACGCATATTATAGAGAGTATATTCCATACAGCCAGCATCTATACCCACATAAACAGCTATTACCCAGGTTGACTCCTTTATTGTAGGGTATATTTTTTTTAAACAAAAGCCTTTCATTTTAAAAATGATATCGAACTCGCTTATCATGCTCACCAGGGCGGTACGATAAAATTTTTTGACCGTTGTTTTTCATAGATTTTTCCTTAGGTATGCTTGACTTGATGAGCAGGTTCGTGCGTGACTAGAGCGTTACGAAAATGATGCCAACAGAAATTGAGAGGGAGATATAAGTTAGTGAAGATAGAAAGAGAGAGAATGTTCCACGGAAGATGAGAAACGGATTGGTTCGTAGTATTAGTGTAAGGGAAATAGAGAGAGGTGCGATCGCACATTTTCTTTTTCGCTTGATTTCATAGCCAGTACATGAAATAACTTTTTTTAAATTTAAGTTTGTATTGAGTTTTACTTCAGTAGTGTGGTCTAAGGCTCATACGAATCCTTATGGCAGCATGGGTCATTTGGATATTGTTTCATGTTACTTCTTAAAAAAAAAACATGCACAAGCAGAGTATCTATATGCAGATATGTTGCTCTAATTTTTCCCTTCATCCCAATAGGCCACCGGTCCTATCTGTGTCATCATTAATCTTAACTACTCGTAATATCGGTATTTGGTAAACACCAAAAGGTTATTTGGTGCCACCCTTTTTTCTGAATCAATTTTTTTCAGAATGTTGCTTATTCAGTTGCATTGATAACAAAAAGGGCTCCAATTTTCCATATTAATTGGATGGAGATGGTAACATTCTTTATTATTTTTTATATTATAAATAGAGAGCCGAATAATTGCAGTTATTTGGGAACTAAAAATTGGCATCCGCACACTCAGATACGTTGCCCCTTCACCCCATCTCTCCCGTTAGGAAGTCAGCTTGTAGCAATTGTGTTTTTGCTACTTAACCATTTTATAAAAAACTATATCTGTCGTCATTGACTATTAGACTAAAGGTGTGCTCGGTGTCAAAGAAATGACACTCTTTTTTTTTGCTGGACGTGGAGGACGGAATGATGGCAGACGCTATCTGCAATCACCAAATGATAATTAAATAGTTTTTATTTTCCGCCGGGAACATATATATTCGTGACAAAATATGCACGAACCTTCACTCGTAAAAGTACATGTGAAAGGGCGAGTTCATGATTTCTTGTCAACGCCATGTTTCACATCTTATGTTTCGAAAAGTCTTTGTTAATATTAAAATGTCATAATTCTCTTATGTGTGCATTTTGATAGTAGTATTTACATGGTCTGTATGGCTATTAATTTGATAGACCGTATCATTGATGTGTTAGTTTGAATAGTATATGCCACGTGTGCAACTTGGGTGTCAAATTCTATTTTATTGCAACCGAGTTTATATATTGCCTGATCTTAGTTGGCTGATGGAGCCAAGGGAATGGAACGGGACTTACTTGTTGTGTGTTCCTTTCCAAAGCTCTATACTCCTTTTTTACTTTCTTGAGTAGGATTTAACATGAAGATATAAAGTCATTATAATTTTCAAGTATTAAATTTGAGGGTTGAAGAACAATCCGCAAAAACAGTGAATGAATATATAATTGAATATATAAGGATTCTCTATCCGGGTTGCAGCAGGGAGTCTGGGACCACTACCCAGATAAGACTTCGTTCCCTCACTTTTTACTAACCCTTTTTAAAAACTGTATTGCTTCCATTGTTTGTTCTTTGTATTATTTTAAGATTGTTCTTAATAGCGAATATGGAGAGACCATCATTATATAAATGTATTTAAATGTCTGACTTACACTTTGATAGGCTCTTTAACCCCCAGAAGTTCTTCTATAGAATTAACCAAAGGATCACAAGCGACTTAGAGACATCTCAAAACGCGACAGTATAGCTGTCACTTTTACAGCAGTATTATGTGATCGAGATTTACCTCCCCGTTTGTGCCGGCCCTATTCGGCAGAATGTAGCATGACACTACCTTATCCTGACATTTACAACGACGTTTCGATCGATATTAAGTGTTTATCAACGAAATAATCACGGCTTACAGTGATATGCGATGAAATTAATGAGGCCAATATACATCATTATCTAGTTATAATATAGTAGATTAGTGTATAGACAGATTAATGTACTGTAAACTGTGTATGGTAAACTATCCGGATGCAGAGTGATTAGTTGTCGATGTGTGCGAGTGCGATAGAACCAATCGGGCTCGAATGAGTTATTGTAAACAACAAACAATACATCTTAAATTTTTGCTAGCCATAGGGCGTTTTATACAGGTTGCCAACGACAGTACAACTATAGGTGAAAATATCATCTATATAGAAATCCAAAGTCAAAATATTTTATTCAAAATAGGATTTTACAAATCTCTTTTTGAACGTCGCTACTTCACTACTACCGGTTAAACTCTAACCCTGACCTGAGAGTGTAGCAATTATATTTTTGTTACTTGAACATTAAAAAAATCTGTTATCTTTGACTGTAAACTACTAAGGTAGCGCTCGGTGTCAAAGAAATGACACTTTTTTGCTGGACGTGGAGGACAGAATGATGGTGCTATCTGCCATCACCAAATGATAATTAAATACTTTTTACTTCCCGCCCGGAAGACTATATTTTCGCGTCACGATGCTTGAATTATCAATTATATAAAAGGGCGAGTTCATGATTTGTTGCCGACGCCATGTTTCATGTCTTATGTTTCGAAAAATCTTTATTGATGTAAAAATGTCTTAATTTTCTTATGTGTGCATTTTGATATGTGTATTTACATGACCTGTATGGCTGTTTTTTTGGTAGACCGAATCATCATGTGTTAGTTTGAATAGAATTTGCCACATGTGAAAATTGGGTGTTAAATTATACTTTATTGTAATAGAGCACATTATATTTTATTGTAATATTGCCTGATTTTAGTGGGCTCATGAAGCCAAGAGAATGGGACGGGATCCTATTGGTTGTGTGTTCCTTTTCAGAGCTCTACACCTTTTTCCTTTCAAGTTTGGATGTAATATGAAGTATATCACCATAATCTTCCACTATTGGATTTGAGGATTGAAGAACAATCCGTCTGGTGGTTTAAATTGATAATTATATAAGGATTCTCCATCCGTGTTGCAGCAGGGAGTCTCGGATAACTACTCGGATAAGACCTCATGCCCTCATGCCCTCATTTTATCTACTGGCCAATATCAAAAAAATGGACTGATTCCATTGTTTATTCCTTGGATTATATTGAGAAAAGCTAAACAGACTCAGCGGGACTGATGATTTAGGTTAATATACACAAGTTATATTATAATTGCATTTCATTCTATCACATTTTATTATAACGATACCGAAACTGCCTGGAGTGAGGCTTTTATCCCCAAGTTGTGGTATCTTCCAAAAAATATTTTACCTTATAGTATCCTTTACCACTCATAAGTTCTTTTACGGTGTTCTTAAATTTACTAATTTAGAGATATTGTATATGTATATCCTCTTGAATAGAAACATTGCCCTTGAAACGAATTCCTCTCTTTACTTAGGTTAATCACTGGTAATTCAGTTTGTGTCTATTCCGAGTATCACTAGCATGAATATTACTTTTTATCAAATTACACTGTTTGCAGCCTGCCTCACGTTTGGCAGGGTGAATTTAACGCATTTAACTAAATGCGTTAAGTTATATATAGGTATATAGAAACTTCATTACTGGTCAGTAATAAGTTATTAACGCGAAACTAATGTACCATCTTATAAAGAGCACTATTCATCTCGTTATAATCCATATGTAGTCTCTTACGTCTAAAAATACATGACGTATTATCCGCAAATGATACTACCCTTTGTTCATCTTTTATGATGCATGACAAGACATTTATATAAACTAAAAAAAGGAAGGGCCCTAAGATAGACTTCGCGGGACCACCATTTCTATATTGCTTCCGTTAGAATTTTTTTATTGATCTCAACCCATTGAGTTCTTTTATATTTAAATAATATATAAAACAAAGAGTATGGAGCAAGCTAACGCCAGCAACTGTTGTGGACCACCCTTATATAAATCCGAATTGTTTACTATGTAATAAGTCATTGGTAATAAACTGTTGTTGTAATTGATTTAAAATTATCTTTTCAAATGTTTTGCTGAAAGTAGGTAATATAGAAATTGATCGAAAATTAACAGGATCAGAAATACTAACCGATTTGGAAAGAGCCGTTTTGTTTGAGAGGCAGAAAAAGTCGATATATTTAATTAATCAAAGTATGAACTACCTCCTCACCTCCTCAAGGATGTTCATTTTGCTTGTTAAAATGTTGAACGGTTGTAATAAGTAATCTCATGCGTAAACAATTTTCTTTTGAAACCTTCCTTTGTGTAACACTTCAGTAGTTGTTTCTATTTTCCCACCCTATTCATCTTTAATTAGTTAAGTGATGACGAGTCAGCGTTTCTGATAGGCTGCAGGTCCTAAGTGATCTCTTAAAATACGCGACATGGTTCTAGGTATCATCTCCATTTCCCGAGGTAAAATCTTTTGCTTTCGGACTGGATTTCTTCGAATTCTTTCCTTTACTGCTTTGACCACATTTTTCATACGAACACTACGTGGCCGGCCAGACATTTCATAAACAGAAGAAGTCTCATTGTACCTATTAATAGCCCGATACACAAATATTTGAATATTATCAAGTGTATTGTGAGATTTCTAAAGTGCATTTGGCTTCATAATACATATCTACTTTGTATAATACAATCACAGCGATTCTCTTCCCTTTATCACCCCACTTTATTTTAATATCGCAAAATATTTTGCAATGTATTGACACCAAAATGGGAACACGCAATGAGCAGTCGTATAAAAATAACAGATTCCAAATTCAAATGTAATATTTTTTACTTTTAATTGTAGTAGTATTCATGGCCAGAGTATGCAGACATGGAGAAGGACTAAAGTGTAATAGAAGCCATTTGGTGACTGCCGACGCCTATAAACATGCGCAGGGCTAATTCTTAGGCAGATGAGTTGCTGTCAGTCATCCCTTCCTCCTGCTACTGATAAACCGCAAGAAATGGGACCATCCAGCGGGACACCGTCGCAAAATGACAGCTATGTAGCTAGAGATAGCGCATTTGGGGCACGGCAGTATTGTCATTACTCTTAGTTATGCAGATGTCCGTGATCTTCTGTAGCCACTCAGTGTTAAGTGCCATAGCCATGCCCTGTCATATAAAAATGCCTTAAGCTAAAATTATTTGTAACACAACATTCCTTTGTGTCTCCAAGAAATATAAGTTCAATACAGGTCTTTCATTTTTGTATAATTGCCTTTTGTGAATCAATCTGGTTTACGCGTGGATTGCCCTATAACTTTTGAAGACCTATGAAGTAAAATCAACCCCCCTCTAACAATCTTGCATTGCTGGTATTTCGGCAACTGTGTTTGCCATCATACAATTGAATTTGAATCATTAGTTAATATATTAAAATTAACGTGTCTTATAAGACACGTAGGTACTTTCATACCATAACTTATATATTTCGATATGTGGTAGTCCCATGCTGCCTGCGAAGTTGTACCTGAGGAGGAACCTCTCGCTCACATGATAATAAATGCAGTACAAAGTACACATATGTTGTCGCTTTATATTCGAGCTAATAAAATGTCTTTCTTTCTTTCGCGGGGCTTGTGAGTAGCCGGCAGTCCACTGGACGGGAGGAGGACAGAAGGAAAAGGAAACTGCATGACAATTTTGAGGATGTCCATGGGAGTCGATAATCGTGAAGGGGCTCTGATTGCTCAGAGACGTCAACTATCGCCCTACTAGGCGTTAGCATAAATGTGACATCTAATTTTCATTTCGCTAGTCTCTATAGTTGTGTCTCAGTATTACTCTGTTTCGCTAAACACGATTACCGACCATATTATCGGCTCAATGTAAGTAGCTGCGTTATTAGTATATTTACTGTAATTAGTTCATAAAGTTAGCGTAAATCATTGTAAATATATAAGTTAGCAATCTTTGAAGTTGCAAATAACAAAGTTACGAGAAAGTCAGAGGCTATGACTCAAATAGGCGTCTGCAGCTTGGCTAAGCAACAAAGCTAACTAATTATAAGTTAGCGCCACCTCTAGTTGTTGTAGGTTAAGGAACTTAAGTCAGCCCAAGTTTCATTCCTATCTTTGAAATAGCAAAGAAAAAAGTTTAGAAAACGGAAATAGTGAACGGATTCCATTGATAAACTTGTAGCGAGGATTGATATTTTTAGTATCTCGTAAAGTTGTACAATTTCCGAGAGTATATTTATTTAGAGCCTGGCGGTTTAATAGCCGTCTTTCATGCAAAATATTCCCTAAACTATGCTGATAAGATAGATGCTAAAGAATGGCCACACAGCTGTTTAAATTCTGTAATTTATGGAGATAATATCCTGCTGATTTTCGGATGAATCGGGCTAACACGTTCGGGTAGGTACATCTTAGTCACATAACACCTTAAAAGCGTTGGCTAGGCATCGCATTTCACGCGGTAGGTTAGGAATAGCCGGTGCACATTGCGAGAATGGAGTGAATGACAACATGTATGCAGTGCATCTTAATCGTCGACAGTCACCAAATAGTTATATATCATATCTATTGTATATATTTCTGTAATAAAATAAATAAATATGTGAGATACAATAGATTCATAAAAATATTTATTTCCGTGGTCTAGTAGCCATAACAGCTACCCTTACGTTTCTTAGCAAGTCCATAGATTTTACTCTATTATATTATTTAATATTTAACTATAATGGACCTTTCACCAGATGGGCAGACGATCTCCGTGCAGTAGAGCTGGTCCGGGACGGATGCGAGTAGGAGGAGATCGTTCATCTTGGCGTTCACTGAAAGAGGCCTGTGTCCAGCAGTGGACCGATAAGGGCTGATCATGATGATGATGGATTATATTAATAAATGTAATATTAATAATAATCAATAAGTATATTGGGGTATATTATTTATTACAATATAAAGCCTTTGCAATAAATTAAACGGAACAGATACCTGTATGACGCTGTGATATAAATGGGAAATATATCGACCTGTTCAGTCCCCTGGTATGATTTGTAAAGATAAGGCGAAGGAATTGATACGATCAATAATGTCAATTTGCGTGGTTCGCCTTCATTATATTAGGGAAATTGAGTAGGCATTGTTCCTAGATTTATTCATAATATATGCATGTAGTTATAGAAAACGTGTCTATCGAATATTAAGTATTTATACACTATTACTATAAAGAGGCAGTATTTGATAATCTGTATGCATGAAGTAGGCTTCGAAAGTACTCAACTGGTTTGAAATATACAAATACAGAGAGACGTGCTAACTTAGTTTTACCATTCCCTCCAATAGGTCGCCGGAAATTCAGCCTCCGAGCAACAGNAAAATGATTTAAAAATCTCGCAACTGTAAGAATCCTTAAATGCATACGAAACATGTATGAGCTATACAATGAAAATGTTTTAAAAAATATACAAAGATGTTTAAAAAGGTATGTACTAGGTATAGGTGTAAGAGTATGTGCCAAGCCATGACATAATAGATAAAAAATTTGGTATCCTGATAATAAAATTAAAACTACCTGGAATATTATAAGCAGTGCAACTGGATGAGTCAAATCTCGTCACTACGATTTTCACTTTAGCATTGAAGGTAAAATAGTCAAGTCTGGTGAGGAAGTTTTAATTTTTCTGCTCACATTCCAACTAACACTATGATAAATTTAATGTCCTCTTCTGAAGCTAGTGACCCATAGATGTGATAAATATTTTCAAAACCTTGTATTATAGGCATACTACTTGTGTATGGAGAACTGTGAATTATTAAACTATTAGTGGGGAACTATATCAAGCTTTCTGTATCTTGACTGTTTTTGAATTATTTTAATGTTCTAGCTTTTGTTCCTAAAAAATATAAAATAAATAAACAAAATTGTTAAATCGTCAATCGATATCATTGCACCTTATATGTTAGGTCCTTACATATGTAATTGGCGTTATTCGTACTGGCCACTTTAATCACGAATTTCTCCACTTTGGTTAGGAATTCCAAATTCAAATTTGTCCACCTATTTACTCATGCATTTGTGCTTCGATGACCGTCATTCATTTGTTCCTTTTCTTCTGGTTTATTTCTGTTTACGTCTCGCACTTTACAAAATGGGAGACTTAAAATATCGCCTATTTACGAGTACGAGTTCCGCCGTGGCGCTAGTGATGCTGAGACAACACGAAAGTGAATGATGTGTATGGCGGTCGTGTTGCAAAATAAAACAAGGTTCGTTTTTGGTTCCAAAGTTTTCGTTCTGGAAAATTCGACCTGCAGAAAAAGCCCCGTGGACGGCCTGACACCCAAGTCGATAATGAAGGCTATTGTAGAAGCGGAGTCATCGCAAACCACGACCGAGTTAGCTGTAGTCTGCGATGTTACTGATAAATTCTTTAACTCATTGAAGCAAGTTGGGAAGCATAGAAAGCTTAAAGGTGGGTACCTCACGAGTTGACCGAAGCAAACCGGCAAACGCGTTTCGACTGTTGCGTTACACTACTAAACCAGAACAATAATGGAGGTATTTTAAACCGAATCACTACCTGTGATGAAAAATAGATTCTTTGGTATTATCGGACCTTAAATAACAAATAAATAGAACTTTATTGCACACACCAGTTGAATTTGCTTACAAGATAAATTAATTTAAAAACAAATGTACAATTGGGCGACCTTATCGTTTTAAAGCGATATCTTCCAGGCAACCAGCATGTGAAAGAAATTATGTTCCTTGAAGACGGAGGCGTGTGTAAGAAATAAAAACTAAAAACATTTAAAACTTATAAATAAAATAATAATAACAAGAAATGTAAAAACGCATTATATCATGTATTGCATAGATGAAATTTGCTATAGAAAAATAAGATGAAGGAGAAGAAGAGAAAGAAAAAAAGAAAAAAAAGAACTAAAAGTGGTGACGGCTTACAGTACATAATTAATAGGAATTCTTGGTAAAAAATTATGATTCTGAGTTATCTTCACTTATTTGGTGAAGAATTCGTCAAAAATGAAACGGGAACTCTTGTGAAATGGTAGATGGTTCTTTTTCAAACATAAATAATTATTATTTGGAACATATTCAAAGTTATTAAAAAGTGTTAGTTTGCTGGTCAAAAGAACCAGTAATCTAGATTGCCAAACACTTGGCTGCACTTAGCAATAAAATAGAGTATAGCAAACTAGCTATTTGTCTCTTATAATAAAATAGGTGATACCTATTAAATTTTAAATTATAATCTAAATTATTATTAATGCCGATAATATATTTTTGTCTAGCTTATAAAATTGTTATTTACGTACATCCCGCGACGCTTACGCAATAGGTTCGTAGTTCGGCTTACACCAACGCAATCGCACGCGACGTCAACGAGAGTTATTTTGAAAGCCTGACTTAAACGGATTGTCGCTTCAATAATAATATAATTTATTTGCCCTTAAATATGGTAGAATATACAAGAGATGTTACAAGTAATAAAGTACGCATGTTTCGCTACACCTTACAATAGCATGCCAAAAAAATATTCTTAAAATATAATTACAATTAAATATCATAAAAACTCTAAATCATTTAAACATTATTAAATAAACAATTTATCTAAACAATATGAATAATTATACAGACACTTTTATCTCATATATTTGATGTAATAATAGTTTTTTTGACAATACATTCATATAATTTACTTTTTAAACATTGTTGGCCTTAGCTTCTTTAAAAGATTCGGTAGTTTGTTATATAACATTACACATATACTTAAATAAAAATTTTATTACATTTGCTTAATTTCGGTTAGTCATCGATTACAAGTTTATATGGATCTCATCGGCTACGAGAATCATAATTCACGTTCGTAGGAAAAAAATATGGATTATTTTTATTTTATAGGTTGTCTTATAGAGGATAAATAGTAACAAACGGCATAGACGTTTGAACGAAATGCGCTTTTTGATTGGTACATTAAAGTCTTAATTTGAAACACGTGTTTTTTGTAGTATTGAGGGGAAAAGATGTAATCTGATCTTTTTAACGAAAACCATTGGGCACGAATATCCGTATAATTACTATAGCGATTGCCATCATTTCCTCCTGCCCTCCAATGGTCCGCCGGCTATTACAAAGCGCACGAAACGCGACACCAGAGATCACGTCCCCCGGTCTTGCATCTCTAATTCCGCTGCAATGCGCAATGGCATTGGCCTCTTACTAAAATGTGTCCATTACTAAAATTAATTTCGTGTTTCTTTTCTATTTTTATTACTAAATACATCAAACGGCATTAATCTGTATCAGCTTCACATCTTTTTAACTAAAAATTGTAATCTAAAACCCGAATTAAACCCTATCGGCCACGTTCCCGTGGCTTTTGCACCGCTGGGTAGGAAAGGGTGACTTGCTTTCGACCCTCGAGTCCTTTTGGTCCAAACTTAGATGCATAGCCCACCAAAAAGAAAAGGTTGGCCTTACCTGAAGTATGCCGAAGCAAAGCTCGAGATCAATGAAGCTGTAATCCTTCGCAAATGGCGGGCGCTGAGACGGCGGGTTGTGGTTCATGATCTGCACAGTTGGTGGGGTGATGGAGATCGGGTGCGGCAGAATCGGCATCTGTCCACCAGGCGGTATCGGTGATGTTTCCTGTGGAAAAAAAAGTAGTCACTTCTTCGTCCTGGTCATCGTCGTATTTGCCAAGGACATAAGTTTCTGAAATTTGGGCCCTACCCTACATAAGTATGGATATGAATACATTAGTCCGGGTTTGCACGCGGCGTTTTCCTTCACCGTGAGAGCAGCAAGAACATCAAGACGACCGATCTCCTGCTACTCGCATCCATCCCGGACCGGATACTGGGAGATGTCCAGCTGTGGGTCGATAAGGGCTGATAGTGATGACGGTGATGAAAAGTAAAAAAACGAAACAATATTTACATACACTACATAAAAATTGAAACATCTTCCTATTCCTCCAATTTTTTTTCTATAGAGATGGACACTGTGGCCTTAATCCCACTGGCTGGGACTATTGATTTCACCTATTGGTACTTACTTACTCTACCAAGTACGATATAATAACTCCCTTAATCCCATAAGTAATCCCTTGTCTGTACATTTTTGATATCTATGTTCTTGTAAAAAAGAATGTAAACCTTTTTCGTAAAGAAATCTGAACACACAGATAGATCTAATAGACGTATCAATAATTTAATTCCTGTGCTAAAGGAAGAGGCTTTCAGTAAAAATTCAAATTGTATGGCAATAAAAATTTATAAACGTTTACCGAATAAATTAAAGAGTGACCAATGAATTTATTTTAAAATCACTCACTCGTATATCATCCTTTAATAAAGAAATGTTGCAGATTGCGTTATGTTTTTATGTAACTGTTGTTATTATTGACGAATTCTTAAAAAAAACAACAATTAAGCGTTAATTATATAGTGAAGTATATTAATAATGTTGGTTTTTTATTTAAATTTTATTTAGGTATTCATGACAATAAACTATTGAACACTATTGTTATGGTATGATGTAAGAACGACAATTTTAGTAACATCTTCGTGTACTACATCTGACAGTAAAAATAATTTGTATTTAAATTGACTATACAAACAAACAAAAAATCACTATTCTGTAACAATAAATAAAAACGGCCAAGGGCTATAACAACTGAACAAGTCAATACCACGGCGCATCAGAAAAATTGAAAGCAATTTCGTAGTAAAATATTCCAGCTATCAGTGAAACGCGATCGTGGGTATTGCTAAATATTATTGGTATTGAGTGTGCAAATATGAAATAGGTTTCTCTGTGTCAAAAATGAACTTGAAGCAGGTTAAAAATAATATGGAATATGTTTTAAGTGCCCGTATCTTTTGTTTAGGATGTTACTCGTATTTTGAGGATAGAATTTGGTTCAACATTTTTTGTTTTTGACATGAAATACGACTTGAGTATTGAAACGTTTTGCAGATTGTATTTGAGAATGTGATAATTAGATCATATTTTAAATCTAGTTTAATATAGGTGCATAAAAAGCAAAAACGTTATCGTACATAAACATCCGCTCACTGTCTAAGTCGTTACTTCCGCTCAGTGCTAAATGTCTTCTACGTCAAGGTTTTGAGATCTTAGGACAGGTCTAGTACCGCGTTCTAAATTTAAAATATAGGAGAGATGGTTCTGGCTCTATATACTGTACTCATCATACTTCTCATAGAGGTTTAGATAAACTTGTTTTGTATATGTTACCAAGTTGTGTAAAAAACCGGCAAGGCCATACGAGAGCTATTTTTTTTTGAGAAAAGAAGACTTCTAAGTCTAAAATCTTTTTACTTAATGCAATAAAGTGCGTTTTGGTTACTTGTAAAAGAATGGTTTTTATCGTTCCAGTTCTTTAAGGTTTACAATTACGTACCCATATACAAAGGGATACGCAATTGAAAGTGTAAGTGTAAGTGTAAATGTAAGTGTAAGTGTATACGGAAACATACATCTACACGGACACACTTCACTTGAAGGCGCCCTGGGACTTCAAAACGGAGGCCTAGTTAAATGTCAATTTTAGAAAATCGAGATAAGTAAAGGAAACTTCTAATTAGGAAATTTTCAGTTTTTGCAGGAGTTTTTCTAAAGTACAAGGAGGCAAAAGAGCAGTCGGGGTTGCCTGGTAACTACCGGTGCCAATACACACCGGCATAGAAGTTATACATAACGTATCTGTGCGTTTGCATCCTTCTTCATTTGCCTTGTGCGGGCCACCGGAAACTCGCACACCGCATGCAAATCGACAGCATAGCTACTACTCTACGGCGGTATCGTGTGAGCGAGGAGTCGCTCAGTCGTGCCGGCCCATTTCAACTGCAACGTTACGGCCTACCGCTTACGTACATTTTAAAGTAGTTCAACCATCATTATGAAGGGATTATATCGCGACTGATTAAAATATTTTACAAAGGAGCCTACGCGGTAAAGTAACTAAGTGAAATGTCAATGTTAAAATTAATGAAGTTTTGTTAATGTTAAATGTTTTGAAGCATTAATGGTGAATTTAATGGTAATGAATTAAGGTGCAAGTATAAACGTGGATATTAAATATATTACTTGTATTCGTTAATATTTTGAAAGCAACCGTAACTACTAATAATATAAGGGTTTGTATGTTTGTTTGAGCGCGCTAATCTTAGTACCTGCTGACCCGAATTGAAAACCCTTTTTGTTTTCAATAGTCGATTTATAGAGAAAGGCTACAGTCTGTATACCATGCCAGTTCGACCGATAATACTCGAGTTACGCGGGCAAAACTGTGCGGTGACGCCAGCTAGCCTTTAATATAATGTCTGTTATCTAGAATCTGTAATACAAATCCAGCACTTAGCACGTCTAACCACTCTCTTGGAGTAATAATTCCATAGATCTAATAACATAATAATGAGTCCATTTATACTAATATTATATAGAGGAGACATTTGATTGTTTGAAATTTTGTTTGTTTGTTTGTTTACATTGCATACGTACCGAAACTACTGGACGGATATAAAGATATACCATTAGAATACTACATTATCTGTGATGACATTTTCTAAAACGTTTTGATCATTATGAAAACCTCGATATTGTGATCAAAATGTGAAAGAAAAATATCAAAGTTGTTCGGACAGACGTTTCTCTGTCATAAATTTAATTTGTTGTCATTGTATCGTATAATGTACACGAGGCGGAAATTATTCTTTTTATATTTCTTAAATTAATTAATTTTTGCCATATTTCGCGAAATATCCGTGCAAAGCCGGGACGGACTGCCAGTAGGTAAGTAAACCACGATAAAATTCGAACCAGTAGTTTTTACATAGACACTATTCTTATAGCCCAGAAATAAAAATATCAGGGATCCCGCAAGAGGTTGAAAGTTGTCAAATATAACAAACTTTTAATCTGCCGCTGTAACAGCGCTGAACGTGTCTACACCTGACCCCGATGCTATAAACAGAAAACAACACTACACGTCAATTTATAACTTGACTAGCCGTGTCCCGCGGTTTCATCGACCCTGACTCCACCGGGACATGCAAGCACAGGATAATACCAAACTTACACGACAACGCAGGTGCTATCAGTACCGTTTTTGTGAGGTGCATCGGAAGCTTTCTCGATAGATAATGTGTGTCCGTAAGAATATAAATTAATTCGACAAAAATGTGATAATCATGTAGGAAATACTCTGAAACTGATTGTACCACTGTTTGGAATAAGCAAAATAAGTAATTCGTTTCAGGGGCAATGTATACGTCTATACGATTGGGTCCCAGAGAAACGTTTAAAATTTTTCAATCAACAAACTTAAAAATACCGTAAAATAACGTTTGTGTGGTAGGGAATACTATAAAGTAAAATATTTTTTGGGACCACACCTCGGGAATAAAACTATCCGTCCAGGCAGTTTCGGTATTGTTATAACAACATGTAATAGAATGAAATGCAGTTATAATATAACTTGTGTACATTAACCTAAGTCATCAGTCCCGCTGAGTTTGTTTCGACCTTTCTTACAGGCAGACAGGGTTAGGGTTGAACCAGCAGAAGTGCAGCAATGACGTTCAGAAAGGGAATTGTAAAATCTAATTTTGGGTAAAATATTTTGATCTTTATTCTTTTTCCGACACCAACTACTACTAATTGCTGAACAAATTTGTATAATACAACAATGTACTGTAGCATATAATGTGTAATATGTAATGTAGCATTCAGTTGAATCTGGACGAGTGGACATATTGATGCCCACTCGTCCAGATTCAACTGAATACTTTTGTAAGAGGTAATGTATCCCGCATTGGAGCTTAATCATCCCGGCATGACCATCGGCTTCTCCGTCTCGCTCAAATGATGTGATCATAGAGCGGTTGTGGGTTTCCTGTTTTGGAGGTGAGAAGGTAAGGAGGGCAGAACATCTGCCTAGGTAATTGCTACCTACGTAAGGGCCTACCGTACCGTTATCACGGAGGCCCTACTCGTTCTTGCCGGAGTGCTACCCATAGACGTCGCGCAGCCATGTATTATCACTCGAAAAATCTCTCTAACCCTGAATTCATAAGGCCAAAAGACAGACATATGATAAATAGGCTGTTTAGCCCAATAGGTATCACTACTCAAAGCCTAGTTAACAAATGGCGGATGCGATGGAATAGTTCAACTAGAGGACGATACTTACCTGATTATTTTCCGTGCGGTCGCGCACGCTTATCGAAACACTGGGTAGAAATCGTTCACTGCGCTGCACAATTCCTTACCAGTCACGGAACCTTTAGAAGCAAACTGTTTGGCTTTATACTAGTGGTTTCACCGCTCTGTGATTGCTCCACAGAAGCTAACGTATGTGAACAAACAACACATCACAACATTTGGGAGCGTAGTCTCTGACATAGTGAGCGAACCATGATGTTAGAGAGTATGCGTAGTGTTAACGGCGTAATTTACTACGGCGATTTCGTGGATAGCGTGGGGAATTTCCGCGCTTTCAAACGTTCTTGCCACAACTATTACTGAAAAAATACGATTTTAACTCGGTCATAACGACATCCTAAACGATAACAATTAAATACCAATTAGTCAATCACTTCGTACTAGGACTTACACCTTTACTTAGTTCATGCTTGCTGCCCTTTGTTTTCTTGGCTTGTACGAGTTATTGCAATCTTGTACTCCCTCCCGCTTTCATTGGGGTGAGAACCTGGGACTATTTTCTACTCCTCCTATTTTCTTCTGATTGAATTCTTTGTGGGTTCCACGACAGTTGTAGCTGTTCTCTCGGGCTCCCTGCGATCAAATCTGGCGATACGGGAGTTGCAGCGGTGGGAAAGAGGGACGGGCCAAGCCCGATTTTTTAAAGATAGAGAAGGGATGCCGTAACAAAAACATGTGATTATGTCTTTGTTAAGAGACTGCTGAATGGATGGTTGGATGCGGGTTGCAGAAGTTCGATCATCTTGGCGTTCATTAAAAGATGCCTATGACCAGCAGTGGGCCGATAAGGGCTGATAATGATGATGGAAATATTTGTTGACGTAACGTTTAATCTGTCGTGCCTGTTCAATTTTAATTTTGCATAACCAAATATGTGCATAATATTGTGTAATTAATTGCAAGTGATGTGTGATGTTTCATATATAATCTACAAGTCCAATGCATTTAGTGTTTTAAAACTTCTTTACGCAATGCTTGGGGAGTAGGCTGGTAGAACGAGAGCGTTACGAATACGAAGCCAATGGAACCTGAGAAGGAGATATACATTCATGGAGATAGATTTGTACCCGGTGGCCCCTTGTGGGGGGGATGATAGGGGGCAACGCATCTGCGTAACAATCCGCGAATGTCCATGGGCGTCGGTAGTCATCAAAGTTGAGGTTGTTGAAAGGCGGTGGTTTTAGGTAGCTGAAAGGAATAGAGTGAATGACACTTTTGCATGTCAATTATGCAGAAGCCTATGAACTTCTGTAGTTATTAAACGGCTCCGACTGGCAATTCCCCCTCTTAAATTATAAAAAAACAATGCCTATGTGTATTCCATAAGAAGGGACGGATTTTCATGTACATTTTAGCCTGTTATTTATTGGATTTGCATTCAGTTGTCTTAACCATATCTACTGTTTGAAATTGAATGTAAATGTAATGTAAAATCTGTTGGCTTCCCAAAATAAATAAATAAATTACTTACATGCCATGCTAAGATGTTATGCAGACTGCCCATAACGGACTCCGATGCGAAGGCCAGGGTGTGATGACTCTCCTCCAGGCCGTGTAAGATCTGCAGCATCCTGGGGTGGCGCATCTTATCCATCTGTATGATGCAGGCGCGGATGCGGTCTAGCATGCTCTCCTTGCGCTTCGGTTTGTACAGCTTCTCAGCGATGCGCTTGTCGAAGACGAACACCGAACACTCCTGGAACAGAAGAGAGTTATGGTTAAAATGTTAGCAATGTTTAACAAGTAGGACAGAGGTAGGTGTTTGAAGTGAAGAGTTCTTTAGACGAGGTGAACACTGCTTTGAGTGAAAGCCGCTATTGTTCACACAAAAGTGCTCAACTCGCCTAGTTGAGCACTTTTGAGCACAAAAATTCTTGGATAAAAAAAACTCATGGAACTCGCGTCATCGTCACGCTTCACGCGTAAACTGTAAAGACGATGCGAGTGAACAAAATACATGTGACCCACGTCGTACCGCCTAACACTTAACGCACGATGTGTGAAGATGATGCGAGTGGAAAATTCTACATCGCATTGAGCACTTTTAGGAGAACAAAAGTTATGGAAGTGCCACCGTCTTGGATTCTAAGCTTTCACTTCTGTCAGAAGTCTGCAGGGCTGTCTCTGCATTTTTTTATTGCATAGGGGTTAAATGTGTTATTTTAGTGAATACCAGCGTCCATAAACAGTCATACATTGTCTGTATCATCATGTAATTGTGTCATTGCTGCATTCTAGCCAAAATGGGCTGACCATGACGGTGAGTTTACCACTCGTTCGCCTAATGCTGGTATGAATTGGAACTATATAATTTCCCGTGTCTAAGACTATCAAAACTATCATTGTCCTATTAGCTAAGATATGAATAAGAAATAAATAAAAATCTGCATTTTCATTTTTTTTTGTGTCGCGAGAATGGATGAGAAGTTGGTCCCGGGTGGGTCTAGAGATAATATAGGGTCGAGACCTTATATTATCGAGCGTGCATCATGAGAGCAGAATACGGAAAGAAAGACCAAAACCCGCGAGTGGTATAAGGGGCTAAGCACCAATTAATATGTGTTAGGAATAGATTAATTTAGGAAAAGTGGCACACAACACACCATGACGCCTGTTCCCTAACGGGACAGGCAGAGAGAACGGAAAGCCACATGTCACGATCCTTACATACCTGCCTTGCCTCCTCCACTTTCATAACTTCCTTAATACAAACACGCCGGTTGCGAAGACTCCGTACACCAAATTAATTATAATTTGGTGTTCGGTGCGGTTTCTATTAAGATATCGAATTTACGTCTCTTATCGATCGCTTGTAGTTTTAATTTGTTCTGGGAAAATGAATTTTTGCACTTTTCAACATTATAGCGAAGCGAAATTGTATTTTAGTAGAATATTTTAAAGTAGCGCACACCAGCGAAATCGAACCGTGAGCACAACGAGGTTGTTTGTTGTAAAAATCATCACGTATATGCATTTTTCATGATCTCAAAGGGAAATTCGTCGCTGTATTTCTATAAAAGTAAACGACGATACGATAACGCCAAGCAACTTGCTGAAGCGTCTGAAATACTAACAGCGTTTTTGCTGTCTTGCTTTGAAGGGTTTTCGGATCAAATTCCCGAATCCTTGGGCCTAAATGGTAATTAAAAATATTGTAAAAATGTACATGCATTTCTATGTTACAATTTTTTTTATCTTCACACATTCCTGAATGTTCCAATCTAATAGGGTCAATCTTCTATTATTTTCAATTTTGTTTATTACTTGTTTTAAGCTATTTATTATTAATTGTAAAACAAATGTAATGTAATGAGGTGAATACACCGAAAATGGCGCCAGTATCGTAGGTGGAGGTAGCTGCTTTGAATGAACATGACTATGGCAAATTCCTGGATATTTTGTAAACATAACTGGCAATGAGAGAATATATATATATATATATATATATATATATATATATATACTCGAACCTCTCTCTCATCAAATCAGTTTACCCCAAAAGCATGTAAAGGAGTTTTACTTTAGAATTAAATTGTTTTGTTAACACGGAAGAACTATAATTTTTGATTAACGCCAAGCAATTAAGATAGCAGAATAGTTAAAATCATTTGTACAGTACAAACAAGGAATCAAGATAAGAATAACGTATAGCTTGTTGAATGTGATACAAAAATAACAGTCGCACTGCCTTCTATTCAGAACACGCAACTTACAAAACGAAATTTATTGATGCAATCACACTCAAGTCTTTCTATACATTTATTTTCATGCGTAAGTCGTACATTTTTGAATAATTGGCTGTGAAATGTTACTAAGACGTTTGAATATTTGTCTCATGAAATACAATCATCGATGTGTCATCATATCATTTCCGTGATGGAATGTTATGGTTATTTATAATGTCGTGATAAAAAATAATTCTTTATAGTTGAAAAGGAGCAATGGACAATAACGATTACCGACGCCCGTATATATCCGCTTTATTATTGCCATGCGGATACGTTGCCTTTCCTCACCTACTCGTTTGCCCCCTATTTCTTAAAAAACTATCAAAAGAGGTGCCATGCTGTATTTCCGCTGAATTGGGCCGCCATTGCGGGGGAAATACCTCTCGACCACAAGATACCACGATGTGTATTGAATCTCATGCTGCTTTTACGTTTCCGGTGGCCCAATGGAGTCAGGAGAAGGTTTGTATTAAACCACGCAGTGTTGAATATAAGAACTACATTGGAAAATCCCAGGATATGATCGATACTAACAATAACACAAAACTAACGCGGATGAAGAAGTCGCTGGCACTAGCTAGTTTAAAATAAAAGACTGTCGTATTTTCCAAGACACTTCAAACTTGGTGCAGGATAAGATAATATTGTTTGCTTCCACAGGGCTTTAATATAAATCGTCGCGCCTGGAACTAATGAAGTAGACACTTTGTAGCCTCCTCATTGAGTTGTTTTTTTTTAAACGATATATTTATTTCACACTTTTACACGGTGTAATCGTTTACTATACACTCGTGTGTATAGTTTCATGTACTTGAAACAGTGAAACCAGCGCACACCTGTTCCTTAAAGGACGGCAACGCGTCTGCAAAACGCATAGTCTTGAAAATGTCTATGGACGGCAGTAGTCACTACCCATCTGCTTGTTTGTCCCCTATCTCATAAAAAAACACGGTTAAGACGAGTGTGTAGTTCTGTTTATTTCACACTTTCGTTCTGTGAGAAGGAGTATGTAGTTCTTGTTCTGTAATAACTAAAATTTCAACAGCTTTGGAGTGCTTAATGAAACAACAATATTGAGAGTGTTGGGTATAGAAGAACAATGTGATCTTATTTCGTGTGAGTTAGGAGAGACAGATGTAATAAAACTTAGATTTTTAGATGTCACAATCACCTTGTATAACCATTACTTTACCAGTTAAATATAAATAAATGAGATAGTTTTGATTCTTGAAATTCATTATTATTTTATTCGTAATTCGTATATTTCGTAATCTTATAGATTTAATTCGTAATTTCGTCGTTGACGTTTTTAACATTTCCTTGTTATTGAACTCTAGTAATGGTGTATTCATAAACTTAGATGTTGAGGTCTCCCTAGTTAGTTAAACTAACTTATTTCATTTATAAGGAAATCTATACATCTTTGTCCTATTCATTGTCAATTATTAGAACAGCACACCTGAAATGGACCGTCTCCCTTGAGTTTAAGCGCGCACTGGTCACCGTTGAAGAATAAAAAACAATACTAAAAATGACGGTAGTAGTAACAAATAAGAACATTTCACACACAAACACACTCACGCATGAATGCATGCAAGCACGCCCGCACACAACACGCATGCATGCGTTACCTACCGAGGATGACATTTGTTATCATACATCGAATAGATTAGAACAAAGAAAAACAAGAAAAGTTTTTTTTTCAGAATAAATCGTACAATGAGGATGAGAAAAGACTCAAAGCAATGAATTAAATAAGTCCACATTGTTCGCGTATCTCTATGGTTTCACCAAGTAATTTCTACCATTTTCTTCAATTATTCTATCTACGTCCAAAAGGTACAAAGAACAATGTGATGAAAATGAATATGATACATTAGAAATGCCTTAAGATTTTATAATGTTATTATAATGGCCACTTGAGTTTGTAACAACGATCGGGAGTTCCATGCGACGCCTATGATATTAGTTAGTTCACGTTACGCTAGTTAAGCTAAGTCCCAATCCTCTTAGGCTGGTATTCTAACGCAAGTACATTGATACAACCAATACATTGTTATTGTAATTGTCCTTATAATGAACGTCAAGGATATATCTTGACATTGATTGTAACATTACATTTTCACAAAAATATCAAACAATGCAGTATGTATTGGAAGTTTGAAAATAAATAAATGGAACATTTTTTCAAGTTGTTAATGTAATTAAAAAAAGTACATATGATTTAAGTCAGATGCAGGTGTATCTGCCACATCACATGCGGCATAAGATGTCACTGCCGCCGATACCAGACATGTAATATAATTCTTCAAAATTCTAAACTCAGAAGAAAAAACACTTCAATCATTTTAATGTATTAACTTCGATTCATTAAACGTTCAATTTAGTTTATTTGAAACTTTTCTGTGTATCATTTGTTATTTTTGTTTTAATTAAATTTATTAGGTAAACTTTAATGCAATTCTGCAATTATTGCAACGGTGATAACGAGGCGATCTTAAATGCGTAAATTTTTTGAATGAAAATAATATTTTAATCGATTTACAATTGGAGATTCTCTCGTAAGTTTGCAAAGACCTTTCATTATTAGCACAGAATGAGATAACGTCAACTACATGTAAAAGAAAGTTATAGTTCATACTTTGGTCCCTGCTATTCACGGGCGAAGCTGGTGCAGCTGTATAGAATCTATTAGAAATATAGTCTAGCTACTAATCTCATTGATGTACGTATATTTATCGTTTTGAATCATTAACGATTGGGTATAAACCATTAAGTGCCCCTAAAATGTCGTTTGCAGTCTCGAACGCTAAATAAAATGTGTCAAGTGGTTACCTATAAATTGTTAATATGTAGGGTTTATAGACGATTACATTTAAGAGTGGCAGTTCGTGAGAGCGATGATATTGTTTAGCCGATGTGATATGGATACTTAAATGATGTCATCTTTTTCTACGATAAATCGTTGCGCCTCGTTCACAATTCGATATGTGTACTGCATATCGTTTCAAAAGCTACGTAGTACAAAACGACATCGAAAACTAATGTAAAAACTAATGTATTCATAAATATCGTAACTGAAAATCGATAGTGTATGGTTTTGTGGCCTGCGGCTCCATTTTCGTGACAGACGGTTAAAATATTTAAGACTCGAACTTATCGTGCCAATTCCAAGTAAATGATTTGCAGCGATCAATGGTTTGTTACGTGAGTGTACATTGCAAGCGATCAGTCGTCACGATTCCTATCAGATACGACATGTATTGTCACATTGACAAATAATGTCTTTTATCCCATTTACATTATTGAAAAATATCAAACACAGTTAGTCTCAAAAATGTATTAACAAAAATTTGCACAATATAAATTTAGCATGTTGTAAACACAACTTAAAAACATTCATGTTGGGTATATTTTGCAATTTTTTTTTTAAATTATGCACTTATTTTAAATAGAATCCGCTTTGTAATAACTACCAAAATCAAGCGCGTTTTTATGTATTATAGACTCTTTATATCAGTTCAATATGAAATGTTGTATCTTGCATTTTTGTAAATTTATCCGTTCAATGTATAGTGATTAAGTAATATTTATCGTTAATTAGTTTAATATGAACGTACATTAATGGTTTTAAGTTCACATTTTCTTTATCAGTATATACACACATATAGTATTGTATGTAAAGCAATTTTTCCATGCGCAATTAAAAAAAAATAACCTCTATTTCGTTAGCACCCAATTTTAAAAATCCTTTCTTAGCGCAATCCGAGGTCCTAAAATCTGTCTATACATGAACCAAATTTTTACTCATTGTTGCATATCTGTCAATATA
This sequence comes from Eumaeus atala, assembly GCA_017140195.1. Classification (NCBI taxonomy): domain Eukaryota; kingdom Metazoa; phylum Arthropoda; class Insecta; order Lepidoptera; family Lycaenidae; genus Eumaeus; species Eumaeus atala. The sequence goes on from JAFELO010002359.1 coordinate 94,465, forward strand.
TTTATATAGACTGTATTGTGTCGGCAGCTAGGACAGCTGATCTCCGTGCTAGACACATACAATATCCAGTACCGCACCGTAGGCCTTGAGATGAGGATACATTGGGTGTGTACCTGAATGATGTGTGTTGTGTGTTGTACTTGTCATCATACGCATAATATTCCTCACCTAGGGGCAATCTCTTTAGACGGATACTCACGGTTTGTGAGTATTCAGATGCCTATCGGGGCGGGGGGAGGGGAATGGGGTGAAGGTGCATAATGCAGATGCGTATGCATAGCCATTAATACTTCAATTGATCATTTCTTATAAAAAAGATAATCATAAGCTTAGTTACACAAAACTAGACATAAGAGCGTAGTTAAGCCCCATAGAATATTTTAAAGATTCCACCTTGACAGTTATAATGTCAATAAAATGGAGCGGTTTATTGAATCTCCCTCGGAAACAATTTCATTAGGCGGCATCGAATAGATCTTACCATACCAATGAATCCGATTGCTTGGTATCAATTGTATATTCGCGGCTAGTTCTGTATATTGTCTGGTTGTGATTGAGCTCAACATAAGCCATCTACAAGATTTTACGTAGGAAGCTCATTGACCAGATTATAAAATTATTTTCACTAATATAATAGATTTGACTTTACAGCTTGGGGGCCAACAAACTGCCTTTTGGTGACAACGCATTACAATAAACTACTTCAACGCGGAATATTATATTCTAACAGTTTCTATTAAGAGTTAAAACACAACAACAGGTCATGAATTGTTTGAAATCTTTACTACGTGTATTACACGACTTTAAACGTGGTGTTCCTTTTCTTTTGGTGACGAAGGCGAATGCATTTACGCATGATATCTGGGAGCCCGGGTAGACCTCCAAACCTATGTTGGACTCGGCCATTGGGTAGCGATACCAACTAAACCCCTACGGAAGCCTTCAGCCGCTATTCGTGGAGGGTCCCGGATCTGCAGGCAACAGGACCCCTCCAGCGACAGGCTGGCCTCGGCGAAAAGGCCAGATTTCACCTCCTCGGAGACTGTCCGGCTACTCTAAGACAGTCCCCACGACGCCGTGTCTTTGGAAGTGGACCGGGTTCTCATCTCGGCCCGACACGGAACACAGGGGTACTACTGAAGGCGCTGCAGATAGCGCCTCCTTCGTACCCCCATTAGTCATCGGCGGTGGGAGGCCGCACCGGCAGCCTCCTCTCTCAGTCGGCTTCCTTCTGGGACATGACGGTGTCGTCGAAGGAAGCCATCGCCTGGTAAGACTTGTCGCTGCTGAGCATCGCGACGATGATGCTCGACTTTGGCAAGTCCCCCTCCGACAACTGATGTCAGACCGTGACGCGGCGCCGCCCATCTCGGGCACACATCGAGGGTGTGCCGGGCCGAGTCCACCGCCGCGTCACAATCGTGACACCGAGTCATCGGCTCCCTGTGGGCCGTCCGACACAGATACTCACCGAAGCAACCGTGCCCGGTGAGCATCTTCGTCAGACGGAAGATGAGGGCGCATCCACCACTCGAGGACCGGGCGCTAGGCAGCAGTTATCTCTCTACCGTACGGCTGCCGCGCCAGGTCCTCCCCCCACCTCTGCATTAACGCCACACGCCCTAATCAGCGGACCCGCGTCATGCGTGGGGTTCAAGCCGAGAGCCCTCCTATCCGAGACATAGGGAGTAGCTCTCGGCAAGAACCTCCGCCACGAGTTCCCACGGGAGCCCACGAAACCGTAGGGTACCCCCGAATCGACCTCACTGCGATGACCCTCTGTGCGGAGCGCAGATGGGCCTTATTCCTCGCAGTGAGACGGTCCGCCCAAACCGGGGCACCGTACGTCACCATAATCCGACAGACACCGGAGTACAGCTGCCTGCAGGCGGCGCTGGGTCTTCCGAGGTTCTGAAGGAGTCTGCCCAGCGCACTCGCCGCCTTCACGACCTTCGGTCCCAACATAGCGAAGTGTGGGCCGAAGGTCCACCCTCCGTCAAGGATGAGCCCCAGATAAATGTGGTGTTCTTGCCGTAGAGTGAGTATTATTTGATTTAATTAAAATAAATTAGTTCTCCATAGAACCATTAACTGTACCAATTTCAAATTCTTTCATTCACGCAAATCTATAAAAGGGAATGGATTATCTTATTCACGTAATATTAATGTAGGTATGTACAGGAAATATATATGTTTTAACAATGTTATTTGATTACATATTATTACATAGTCCATTATATTGATTACATATGCAACAAATAAAAACCGAAAATATCGTACGGTGTAAAATCGTGACACGGCATCGTATGGCTTTATAAATGAATTACTACATTATCACGATATCCGTCTAACACGAGATCCGTACATAATTTCCAGAACGATATTAATCAGCATAGTGTATTATCATTGCAATCAGCTTTTATTTGTCCATATTTATCATCTAGATCTCATTAATCCTCGTAGATCTGTGCAAAATATTTCACAGAGATTATCTATATATTTCCAGGTGACGGTTTATTTATTATACCATTGTACAAGGGAAGAAAGTAAGTTTTGGGTGAAAATTACACTTCGTAGGACCCAGGTTCTAAGAGGCGAGGCGGCAGGGCGAAAAGGATATGGCGATATGAGTTCAGTTTATGCCTTTGTGATAGACACGACGAAGCTATGGATGGACAAAAGTGAAAAGAAGGGTAAACTTTTGCCCAACAGTGGGACACAAAGAGGATGGATATAGAGTAGTACTTGACGGAAATTCAAGTTAACACTTGGACGTATAAATATACTTTATATACTATGTGACCCGATGATGATAAGTTGAAGCCGGTTGTAAATATAAATTGAAATTAAATAATTGTAATATAATATAATATATTATCTGTGGACTTATCACACCACGTTAGTCTAGTCCTGTGGTAAATACCGTCAGGACTTGTGTTCCAGGTGCCAGACAGCGGAAATATGTTTAATATTATTATAAATTTAAGAAATTTTATATACTTAAGATTTTTATTACATATTCATGACCTAAGCGGTATTCGAACCCGCGACCGCTGGCGGAACACACGGACTAACCGCCACGATACTAACTGAACCAGCCTTTCGACTAAATTGTAGAAATAGTAATATAAATTTATCTATTCATTGGATTGTGAACGCGTATAGGACTTAATTTGATAGAAATAAGTAAGCAAGCGAGCAGTCCGAATATTTTGATGACAACTGACACCCATACAATTTTTATAGTATGTTGAATTAGTTCGCTGTGGTTTCACCCGCATAAGGTTTGATTTCTTAATTTCATACTTTTAAGACCTAATACACCCCATCGGGATTGAAATACAAGAGTCCTATCGTAGATAGCCCCAAGGGCCATAAAAAACTGTATCTTATTCTCTCAGTTTATTTAATGTTAGCCAAATTGGTCCCTGCTATATGGTATAGGAATTAGATGGACAAACGAAGAATCGGGGCCCTTCTACGACTACCAACGCCCATGAACATCAGCATAATTACTATACCAATGCGTTGCCTTGTTTTCACCCCACTTATGGACCACCGGCTACTCACAAACCGCACGAATCACGACACCGTAGATGTCACTTTACGGCGGTATCAAGTGAGCGAGAAATACCTACCCGGACGTGCTGGCCACATTCCGCTGCAATGTGGCATTGCACTACCTAATTCTAAGCTTAAGATAGCTCGGTCAGTTAGTAAGACGGGACATAATACATTATGATATCCTTGAGAGATTGCTTTTTTATTGAACAAATTTTCTGTGTAACTGACCTTTATCAGTCGATGAACAAAAAATATATAATTTTTGCTTTCATTTTGGACGCCGACAAACCCTAGATTTAAGAAAGAAGAAAATTGGTTGGAACATTAAAACCATTTTATGGATTGGTTCTTTCACTCACATGACACGGTTGTAAAGTGACTGGTACGCTGTCGCATTTCGTGCGGTTTGTGTACTCACAAATAGCAGTAGCCAGTGGCCAGATGGAGGGGAAACGGAATGCAAAGAAGATGTCACGAAAACGGAATACAAAGACAAAAGATGTCAAGGGGCATCGGTAGTATTTAAATAGCTCCGCTTACTCGTTCGTCTCAGTGTTTCTTAAAGTAATGCTCTGTTGGTCCCTTGCACACAAACAAGAAATGCGTTCAATAATTTCCGACAAAACCTATCCATCAACGGTCAGTCGAGACCGACATTCAGTACTTTATGAATACCGATGGCTGTGGGAGGAATAAAGGAGGGAGACAGGTTTGTATAATATTATGCGGATGTCGATGGGCGTAGGTACTCACCAAAAGAAAGCCACTACTCGTCAACCTCCTTATAATATGAAAAACGAATTACAGCTATCGTCTAACAATGAATTGTCAATTCAATGGAATATCCGGACCAAAGCAGAGAGTACTTTTTTACGTCTGAAAAGCAGGCAAAAACAAAGTAATTTCGGTATCGCGTTTGATCAATACAATTATTTGAGAACTTGCGTAATTTAACAATTTCACAAGATCACATTACAATCTTTATAATATACGAGCCCAACCGATTCGGAGCCTAGTGATGATTACCGACGACAATATTATCCCCATTATCGATATGCATTGCCCTAAAAAAGGGAGGAGGAAAGCCTCCCTTTCAGTTTGCCACTGGCTACTCTAAAACCGTACGAAACGCGACAGCTGTCATTTTACGGCACAATTATGTGAGCGAGATCCCCATCGTACATTTAATTAATTATGTGTGACTATTGCTTCGTTAATCATTATCGGGCTGACACGACTCTACTGTCTTATATCGTGCCGTTTTTCCAAAGCGGGGTCATCTTTTTTAGCATGTCAATCGAGTTACGTTACTTGTGGCAAGTCAGAAAGGCCACACAAACACCCAAACAACTACATAACTACTGAGGTATTTCGATGCCGGCCTTCCAAATGCTCTTGAATTACAATGTAATGTTGGCACGCTCTCATGTTGGCATAATTATTTTTTTCTCCGCCTCCAATGGGCCATAAAATAGTTGGACTCCCTGATCAAAATTTTTGCTGCAATGGTTTCCGCCATATTAAACACCATTGTGGTTACAGGGATATTCCCGTGTGGATAAAACAATCACATCCACGTACCGGTCTGATGAAAACTTGACATGAATGGAATTGGATTTTCGAAATTCAGCACCTGTGGTGAGTTCTTATTGCTTGACAACTGTAATGCGGCTTTAGATGTCGCCCGCAGGACACTACTACTTAGAGCTCCATCATCTCAGCAGCGATCATAGCCGTTGTGTAGCTGTGATTGCTGATGCGACAATGGAGCTCCAAATACGCATATTTTGATAGTATTAATCTAATTTTTCAATTCAGAAATTGGATTAGCTGATTGCACTGACGTCCATAGACACCTACACAACCGGAGCATTGATGAGTTGTTGTGCTTAGGCGAGTACCCCAGTCCGCCTATCCTACCCCACTTACCTCGTACTTTTTCAAATCTTACGATATTCTGTCAATTTTAGTAAGCGGTAGTGCTATGCTGCATTGCAGCTGAAGAGTAACAGGTTGACCGGGGAGAGACCTCTCGCTCGCATGACGCCACCTTAAAATTGATAGCTGCGCTAATGTGTATGCATTTAGGAATGTTTACGGGCTTCAGTAGTCACCAAATGGGTCTGATTTCAACTTTCTCCTTCTATTCTATGAAAATAAAGTATTATCTATAAGTCGGTTTATATTGGGTATGTAATGATGCGTGATGACAGTTTTCTAGTCGATCTGTCAACGCATCGTGCGATGAAGTGGATGAGACGGTTTATTACATTGTCTTGCTCATAGGCTCCGCCCATTTATACATTACTTTATTTAAATTATTTAAAATTTATGACGCCACATAAATTTTTAAGCACGCCGCTAGTTAAGACGTTATAAAATCAAATCATACGGAAATCTAATAAGCCAGAGGTGGTTACCTCTTTGGCTGCTATGCCTACGGCTTTCAAATACATAGTTTGTGGCGGAAAATAGATAACTAAATAGATGTATAAAATGATAATTAATTTACAGGAAAATTATTTTACAAAAGAATTGAGACCGCACAATGTGTGCGTTTGTTTGTTGTTTACAGATTTGCAGGTTGGATAATTTATTGATACCCGAATAGCTGGCGCTGGAAATACGAACAATCAAAGCGCAGTCAGTCTGTACTTTGGCACTGACAATAGTAAAATAACCAATCGCTTTAGTTACTACCATTACCTACAGGAGCCGTGCATCTAGGCTGTCACGCCAAGTAGTGTCTGAAATCTGCACTTTTCGGAACATACTATTAATATTATTTAGTCTGAGACTTAGTATAATAATTCAATTCTTTAGGTTAACTAAAGTCTTTTCATGCAACTTTTTATCCACAAGAACACCTTATCACACCGCGTGTGATACAGTTACTTATTTTGTTTGAATAAAAAGGAAACTTAATGTTAACAATCTTGCAAATGGGTAACACAATTTTGTTATGATAATTTTTGTCTTTTCAGTGTAATGCGTGATTAACAAAATAATATATAATTCAGTGATTAACAAAAATATGTAGTTGCACAGCCAACATCTCAGAACAGTCTGTATAAAATATGTTTACAATTTAAAATCATGCACTTTGAGAAATAACTTAATGTCGTGCGGTCGATTTTCCAAAGAAAAATATGTTTAAATAATACACTTATTTGTAAGAATATCTGCTCTGTATTTTACAATTTCGATGTTCAACATGCTTTACAACAACGACGGTCACTGGTAAATGAAGCGAACTAAACGAAAATAAAATAAAAATATGGAACAGAATTTCACAGTTTAACTTTGTTAGTAAACATACTGTTATAACTCTGAAATTCTGTCTATCAATCAATATGACACGCTTTCCCAACTGAGCACCTCAAACGATTGGCACTTCAAATTAAAATGATTGAGGATTCGATACTGTGTTTTAAAAAATAAAACGTTAATGCAGGTGTCTTCAAGGTAACACGATTTTTTTTTTACAATACCGCTTAGATAAATATATCTATTGTGATAACAATATATCTGAATTTACACACATTGCATAGACTAAAGTACTTAAAAATGTACGAAACTTGTCTGGATGAAGCCGGGAACTAGCAACTAGTCCACATAATGTTAATTTACGAAGCTAGTAAGAGTCCACACAAAATAATATGTTTCATGTGTTATTTTATTAACTTTAGAGCTCTTGGTTTTACTTGTAGCCTAAATAATGAGCATACTAAATCTTTCGCTCTAATATAAACTACCTAACTGAAAAAGTACAGTTCTTCCGAAATACCTTAAGCCTTCCTTGTTTATGCTCGTTAATCTCTGAGGTCAGAACGAAAGAGAAGTGTGATGATTTACCATTTCATAATGTGATAAACAAAATGTGATTGTGTTGTGGTCAACTCCTCGAAAACAGATGTTTATGATATATTCGTTTACAGAGACGTAGTGTCGAGTGTAGCACTGAGAATGCGTCGTAGAGTATATTCCATTTTGATATTTCCACGGGATCAAAACATACGCGGGTCCAGTCGGTAGTTGTCTTATAATTATAAATACATAGATGTACCGTTTCGCTCGCGTTGATTAATATCAACGTGAAGTAAAACCTCTTTCAGTACGGCGAGATTAAGAAAATAAAGGAGAACAACAAAAAATAGCGAACTTAATTACAATGGAATATATTATATTAGATCAGAATAATAATAAAGAAATACAGATAAGTAAGAATAAAATTATGAAGAAAAATAATGTGTACTATGATAAAATAAGGCCAAAAGAGGAAATAATAATAACAGAAGTATTGAGTATAATACTTATAAAACAAATACACGAAAACTTGTGTAAGTAGTGCAATGCATGTGCATACATGGCGCAATATGCGGATAAATGTGAAACTTGCTAGGCCCATAAAGTTTGCTGTCATTTCCACCACCATGATTTACATTTACAACAAGAAAATAATACCATTTCAAACAACATAAAAATGAAACTGCACACCAAATAAAACGAAAGAAAAATTTATGAACAAATTGCAGTTAAATAATCGTAGCGCTAAAATATTTGGGGTAATTTTTTTTACGAGAGTAGTTGTTTTATTCGGACCCGCATATTACATTCCGCCATTGAAAAGGATCGCGTAACCAGGTGTGAAACTGTGGTTAATTTGATTCACGGCGAAATTGTTTTAACTAGCAACACTCGGATGCCTCGATGAAGCAATTAATCATTTGCTGATAAAGGCTTATCGAGAGTGGTAGTGCCATGCTGTTTTACAGCGGAATCGGGATGGAGCTGGTGGGTAGGTACCTCTCACTATAAAGGGACAGCTACGCCATCGCCTTTTCCGTCCTCCGTCCCCTCGTAAAAGTGGTCGCGTCCTTCCTGCAAGACAGGACGTTCCGCGTGCGGGTGGAAGACGCCATTTCGGGAGCCCATCCGATATCAGCGGGGGTACCGCAGGGGAGCTGTGTTTCGCCCGCCCTTTACAGCCTGTATGTGGCTGACACCCCGACCACGGAGGACACCACATTGGCACTGTATGCGGATGACAAGGCTTTCCTTGCGGTATCCATGAACGCAACTCACATGGCCCAGAAGCTCCAGAGAGCTTTAGACCTCTTACCGGACTGGCTCCAGAAATGGCGCCTGTCAGTGAATCCCACCAAGACCCAAGCCCTGCTACTGTCCAAATTTCGACGTCCACCACCTCGGCTAACGATCGCCGGCGAAACGATCCCTTGGGTCCGTACCGCCAAATACCTGGGTGTCACATTGGATCATGCCTTGACCATGCGAGCACACGTCAAGCACGTCGTGGTCGGCGCGGGGGTTGCAACTCAACTGCTGCGCCCGGTCATGACTACACACTTACCCACCAACATCAAACTCTCCATATACAAAACATACATACGTTCGAGACTCACGTACGCGGCGCCGGCCTGGTACCACCTGGTTGCGGACTCGCTTAAACAGCGACTCCGCGCCAAGGAGAACCGAGCCCTCCGATTGGTGACCGGAGCGCCGCGTTACGTGAGGAACGACGTAATACACCGCGACCTACACATCACTCCACTAGACCAACACATCCTTCACCTATCCCAAAACCTATTCAACAGAGCAGACTCATCACATCACCACCATATCCAAAACATAGCTCCCTGGCACAGTAGACCACCTGACCTAAAACCATATCCCAGAACCCCCCTTGGCAACAAGGATTGATAACCTTTATATCATTTTAGTCCCATTTTTACATTTTTATTTTATTTTATTTTATTCTACACACCATTTTTATCCTTACGTTTTTATATCGGTATTTTATAAGGACCGCCCGAGGGGGGGGGGGCTGTTGCGAAGCCGCGAAGTTCCCCAAATGGGCTGGCCAACAAATATACCCTCGTTCCCTCCACATTAACCTTTAAAATAGACTAATACCCCAGCTGGGTGGGACAGCTAATGTTCCGACACTGGGTCGCGGTCCAATCCTTACCGGGACCCCCACCTATGTGGTTGTACTCGGCAGGGACTTGGAGAAACCGTCCCGGTCTCACGAACCGGCTATCCCACCAACAGCAAACACTCCTAGCCCAAAGACCGGCGTATTGTTATACGCTGCGGTAGCCACCTCGCGTAGGGAGCAAGTAGCTCCGACCGCGATAAACCGCCCCCTTGCAGGGGTGAGGGAAAAACACTATACCGCCTTTTCCGCTGTTTGTGAGTCTTCGGTGGTCCATTGGATATGGAGGGGGGAAAGAGGTTAACGAAAGTTATGCGAATGGGCATAATTTTCAACATAAGATCCCGACTGCCCGTTTGCCCCTTTATAATAATTTGAATTGGAATGCCCACATTCCGTGTTACATGTCCAGAACGCTACAAGGCGTTCTTCTTCGTCATAGACTTATCATCTATCTTTATCAAATAATATCGGGGTCAGCTACATGAACGATTGTCACCAAACAAATGACTTTAAGAAATAATAGTTGATATAGTGCTAGAAACAATTGCCTACTTCCTAAAGCCACTCAGAGCCCGACAGCCTAACTGTTTGACGCCAGCATTGTGTTATAGAGAATAATGGTCTGGCTAAATTGCGGCTATACCACCCATTTGTATTGAAATGTCCTGGTAACATTTTAGCTTTATCTGAACATGCTTATAACTAGAACACGAAGCAGCAGAGGTTTAAGGAGAATAATATCATACACGAGTTTCGCTTGGGATTTGGTGCATTGGAGCACTTCTTTGTGAAATAATTCTTAGTAACCATTACTTGCTCGTTACACTTTTGTAATCCAAAAATCAGCTTGCATTTGTATTGTACCATTGATAAACCTTTGGCACACATTTTTCAGGAACCATCTACGGAATGCGAAGTCATAGCTGTCCTAGCTGTCCTAAATTGCAAATGGTATGATCAGCCCTCAAAGAATATATAAATATGGATGGAATACTTAGAGACGACAATGAATCCAAATCGTTTACTGGACTCAAGAGATTCATCGAATAATGTCAGGGGTGATAAACATTTGTCATTTAATAAACGGATGCTTCTTCTTAGTCGTACACTCCTGACGGAGTGGTCGTTGTGTTCTGTTGTCTGACTTTTGGTTCTTGGTAGATTCCGCTACTTGTTTTCAGTTCTCCTTGTGTGTACCGTTATGCGTACATTCGGTGGGGGAATATTTTGCTGTCGTCTTAACAAGGTCTGTCCGTTTTGTGGAGCACAGGCCGTGAGAACGTTGGCCCTCTACTCACCCTTGTACTATGCGGCGCTCCAAGGAGGCTTCGTTTCGGATAATGTGGCCAAACATTTAAAAGATCCGAAATTTAACATTTGATGAAAGTCCTCGTTTTACCAGTAGGATGTAGGATAGGCATGCTAGTGCGGTGGGTAGTCCACTTTACTCTCAACAAACATTTTCAGCGCCACACCTCAAGAGTGTCTATCATTTTGCGCAGTTTTTGAGGGATAGTCCATGTTTCCGCTCCAAACAAAAAATTAGGAAGACTAAATAGCTCAAAGGTCGAACCTTGGTGTCTTCCGTTACTCGACGATCTTTCCACATCTTCGTAAGCATTTCAACGGCTGGCCTTGTCATAACACACTGTTTTTGTTTTGGTGAACTGTCAATCAACACTTCGTTTTTTAAACGCGATCTCCACTCCCAGAATCTTAGTGGTCCATCTGCCATCTGATCTTCTGAGTATGTGACCATACCATTGCCACTCAATGAGCTGACGGCTTACCACCCTACACCATTAGGGAGATTTAAAAGACACTAAGTTCGTGAGAATACCTTAGGAAACTAGCATCAAGATTTTGCAAAAAGAAACACTTTAGAATAGTAGCTCTTTTTTTAATCCTCAGTAAATAAGGCTAACAATTGATATCACAAAGATATTTAGCTCGTTCACATTTCGAATATTCCGCTTCAAGCAACGGTGGAATAATGAATTTTGGCGCGGAGTGCAACGATAAAATTTAGCTACAGGTATTAGTCCTACATTCCTCCGAACACTCGTTATTTACGAGTGGAAACTGCACAGCGTAGGTCTACGCAAAGTCCATAAGCTGGCAGGAAATGACTTGCTTATCGGCAATTCAAATAACTCTACTTTAGATACGGTCAAATGGAATATGTGAATATTGAAAAAAAAAATCGACGCCTATTTTGAAATAAGCTATCTTTAGTTTAAGGTAGTGCCATGCTTTATTGCAGCGGAAACGGGCCGGCATGGTCGGAGAGATTCGGTGTATCGGTTCGTGCGGTTTGTGCATAGCCGGTGGCACATTGGAGGAAAGGAAGGCGACGCATCGACGCATTATGCAGAAGTTCATGGACATCGGTATTCGTTAAGAAAATACGATTTCTCGTTTGCCTCTCCACATTGTAAAAATAAATATTCACTTGCCACTTATAAGTCGTACTAACTATCCCAATATGCTTAGTAGAATACAAATATAATAAATATTTGTAAAGTCTGTCATAGGCATGCCTACTGTATGTTAAAATAGTGCTAAGGTTTATTTTTTTGTACAGGGTATGAAGGTACATTCTATTACTAACATTAGCTTGCTTTTTGTAACCATTGTTTGTTGAACCGGAAGGCGTGTTGGCCACTACCGACGAAAGCCACTACTAAAACCTTCAGTCGCTATAGTGGAGAGTCTCGAAAGTATCAGTTACAGGTTTCTCCAATGATATGCCGGCGTCAAGTGAAGTACCAGTCTTCGCCATGAAGGGGGGGTCGCTTTGGGGCGTAAAGTTGACCCCGACGATGGCGGAGTCTGACGGTGATCGCAGTAGTATCACGTAATAAATGTGTTCTATTTTATTTCGAAGTGTTGACTGGTAGTAGGCCGTTACCCGGTGAACTGGCGACTTGGTTAAGGTGACGGGGAGCCGCTAGATGCAAATGGCTCTTGACCGTGGCCTATGGCAGCGCCATGGGTCTATGGGGGAGGCCTATGTCAAACAGTGGACGTCATCCGGCTTATGATGTCGATAATGATGATGATGATTATATTTCATTCTAGTAGTATGTGAATAACAATGTCATAGTGTGCCATAATTATACCTTTCGCAAGAACTTGACAAGTTTAATCCTTGTTAGAACTATTTGACTATTCCAATTTTCATTATATAAACGGTGTTCTTACAGTAATATTTATACACACCTCAAAATTTTTATTATACTTATAATAAATAGTTCCTGTAATTTTGACGATGGTAGCTTTTTAGAGTATAAGGGGGCAAACAAGTGTTGTCCGAAACATGATAGCAAAGCTGCCCGTTTCCGGTGGAATCATGTTATAACGCCGGAAAGTATCAACCTCACCCAGATGAGCAACCTCGCTCACATGAGCAATCTCGCTCACATTAGCAACCTCGCTCATATGAACAGACTTACGAACATAAGCAACCTCACTCACATGAGCAATCTCGCTCACATGAGCAACCTCGCTCATATGAACAGTCTTACGCACATGAGCAACCTAGCTCACATGAGCAACCTCACTCACATGAGCAATCTCACTCACATTAGCAACCTCGCACACATGAGCAACATAGCTCACATGAGTAGCCTCGTTCAAATGTGCAACCAAGCTCACGTACGCAACCTCTTCACATGAGCGAGACATCTCCCCGGGCCTGCCGGCCTAATTTAATTTAACAATGCCATTAATTCTTGATGAAAATGGTTGCGTGACACTGTTTTTCTATGAATCGTGGATTGCTCGTTGAGGCGGAATGGGTGAAGTGGGTTCACGGAGATCAATAAAAAAGAATAGAATTTTTTATCAATACTTCACGGCAACTTAACAATGATATGATATAAAAATGTATTGTTATTACTATTATTTATAGCTTACCGTACGTATCTCACTGTTGAGCTAAGGGTACTATTCGTCTGCCCCCTTGTACAACAAAAAGGAGGGTCACGATTAATGAGGTTTATGAGAAATTCCTTTTATACCTAAGAGCGGAAAATGGGAATAACTAATGGAATTACAGTGCATACGTATAGCCTCCGGGAACCTACAGCTGTAGGTGGACGCTTGTTCATAATTTCCTTATTATATGTCATAAAAAAATATTGATTTTTTCAAAATCAACAGGACAGATTTTCATCTACCACCAACAACTATCATCTAAAAACTACTGTAAGAGCCTTCGGGTGCTGTGCTGATGTATCCCGGATATCAGCAACAGGATACCCCGGCGACTGGCTAGTCTCCAATAAAGAGCCAAGCCGAAAGAGGTTACACTGGCGCTTAGAGCGACCCCAACGACATCAAAGCCTCAATTGGAATTTGGCAGCCAGCCTGAATCCTCGGCTATAAAGTTATTTCATTCTCTCGGCACCTTTTTGCAGC
>JAFELO010002359.1:119881-132658 GCA_017140195.1 Eumaeus atala
GTAACCTACAACAACTAGAGATGGCGTTAACTTACAATTAGTTAGTTTTATTGCTTAGCCAAGCTGCAGATGCCTATTTGAATCATAGCCTCCGACTTCCTCATAACTTTGTTTTCTGCAACTTCAAAGATTGCTAACTTATATATTTATAATGGGCTCACGCTAACTAAGTCTACAACTATGTGTTTCAAGCGCAATTTTCTACCGCGCACAACTTGTAGAACCAGCTGCCACCGTCGGTATTTCCGAACCGATACGATATGGGGTTATTCAAGAAAGGAGCTTACTCCTATCTTAAAGGACGGCAACGCGCCTGTATAACCTCGGGTCATACTTTTATTTTTCTGTGATGTACTATTGTCGGTGTGTTTGACAAAAGTAGAGCAAATGGGTGGAGCTACACCGACAATTATCTCGCTCATAAACTACGACGATGAGTGTTATTTGATAAGCATCCAAAGTGTCAGAAATTACGATTTAGTCAAAATTGTGACAAAGACAATAACAACACATCTTCATGCCAGTTCCCTAATGGGATGGGGTATCCTTTTTCATTTTCACAAATATAGATCAAAAGTTTTTTTGTTGTTTCTTCACGTATTTACAGAATACTTTACTCCTTATGATACTGTTTACGGCATGTAATATGAAAAAAAATTAACATATTCGAAAAAACTGATCCAACAATTAAGCGTAACACCAGCTTGCGCTATACAGCTTTAAAGTGCTTACGTCGCTTACGTCTTTTACAAACTTTTGACTTATAATTTGTACCTACGTGTTTAACATTAATTATTGAATGAAATTCGGTTGTATGGTGACAAACACATTTGTCAAAACACCAGCAGTGCGAGATAGTTAGGTTTCGGCGCGCAAACCAGATTCGAGTCACAGAAGGTAGTTTTACGAAAATGAAAGACTTTTATTGAACTTTTATTTCTGGGAGACACGAAGGTAATGTTGTAGTGCAAATAATTTTAGCTTAAAGCATTTTCATATGACAACGAATGGTTGTGGCACATTAATGAATAAAATTCAGTTGTATGGTGACAAACACTTTTGTCAAAACAGCAGCAGTGCGACATAGTTAGGTTTCCGCGCGCAAACCAGATTCGAGTCACAAAAGGCAATTCTACAAAAAAGAAAGACTTTTATTGAAATTTTATTTCTTGGAAATAATTTTAGCTTAAGGCATTTTTATATGACAACGAATGGTTGTGGCAGTTAACGCTAAGTATTTACAGAAGACAGATATCTGCATAACTAGGAGTAATGACAATTTTGCCGTGCCCTAACGTACAGTGGGACACCGTCGCAAAATGACAGCTATGCAGTCCTACTTTGTGCGGTTTGTGAGTAGCTAGTTGCTAATTAGTGGGAAGGGATGAAGGACTTCAAGTCATCTGTTCAACTGTTCACCCTGCGCATGTTTATAGGCGTCGATAGCCACTAAATGTCTCCTATTGCACTTTAGTCCTTCTCCACGTCTACATACTTAGTCTGGCCATAAATACCGCCACAATTAAAAATAAAAAAAATGTTACATTTGAATATGGAACATGTCCTTTTTATACAATTGTATAAAAAATTGCTCACTGCGTTTTCTCACTTTGGTGCCAATAAATAGCAAAATGTTTTGCGATATTAAAATGAAGTGGGGTCATAAAGGTAGAGATTCATTGTGATACCACAATACAAAGTAGATATGTATTATGGAGCCTAGTGCAATTTACAAAATTCTCCACAAATGTTTGTGTACCGCGCTGTTAATGGGTACAATGAGACTTCCCCTATCCATATGATTGGCAGTAAAGAATTTCCCCATGGAAAGAGTGTATGCTTCTATTGATAACTGGACTGGAAAGTTCGAAGGGCTATATTGCAGCCAACGGAGATCACTTCGGATTTTTAATTTTTTTATATTTGTGCATTAAACTAACACACTCTTAAAGTAATAACTTTTATTTGCAATTAAAAAACTTTTTTCTTTGTTACAATATTTATGGCAAGAATATTTTCGATTTTCGACTTCGAGAAAATTTCGACGATAACTCATAACATTTTAGCCAGCCACACGAGAATTTATTTTAACACGTGTTGAAAAAATTTTGAATTAAGAAGTAGTGCCATGCTGCATCAGGATTGGACCGGTACGACCGGGTGACTTCTTCGGTGTTGAGTTCCGCGCGGTTTGTGAGTAACCATTGGAAGGGCGGAGGAAGGGAGGACAACGTTTCGGCATCGTAATTATGCAGATGTTCATGGGCGTCGGTAGTGATAAAAAGGCTCCGATTGCCCGTTTACCCTCCTATATTAAATAAAACAGATCATAACATGTGGACGCATGTATGTACGTTCTCACTCCACACGGCGGCGTAAAAAACACCATCGTGTAAACTCTCGTGCAAACATGTCTGTCGTCAGTTAAGTGGTTTTAACCTAAGTCCAGCAGTGGACAAACAAAGCTTGTCAATGATGATTAATGTATAGAGAAAATGGTTTTAGTGCCACCACAATCTGTTTCTGTATTGTAATTCGTGTTGCGGCCGCCATTTGAATCATCAGCGGGGCTCTACCGGAGATTAATGTTGGAATGGATAACCGCATCGTGGCTATTTAAATTAGCCCATACACAAATGATGTGAAATGATGTTTTGTCTTGAAGTATTTCCTTTGCAGCAGTGGTGGTTTGAGAGTGCATCATAACAAATATCCTATAGGTATCAATCATAATTTCATCCTATCTAAGACCCTGTAGACTTTTTGGGACAGATATATCTTGAGGCACGTTAAAAATTTGTTCAGTACCTGGCTAGACTACACAAACACTGGAAAGCTGGCTGGAGGGTAGATAAGCCAACGCCTGTATTTATGAAGATGCAAGTTTTTAACCAAAATATAAGAATATATTTGTAGCAATTATCAAACTCAATATTTAAAGAATAAAAAATGAACGGGCTAGATTATTGAGAATATTTAGAGCTTAGCAGTCCTTGCCAGACAATAATAATGAGAAAAATATTTTCATGGTTCTGCGCTATACGTGCCATGATTAGCAAAATAAAAAAAATTGAGGCTAGTTGAATTTTTTCAGGACATTATTTAAAATAAACATCCTAAAAATTCATATCGTAATGGCGGAAAATTCTATCTGGCATTCCCTTAAAAAATATTTCTTTCATAACGAATTGCTCTCTTAAACAAATTTATATAATTTAATCAAGTTTATAAGACTTCTTTTCATAATTAATTAAGACTGAGGGATATTTTGTTAATAAATTAGCAATTATGCCACCGAGTTACGAGAAGACACGGTATGAAGTCAATATGTAGACATTTGGATAAAATATTATATTTGTAGCATACCTTTACTACTTACACTTTGCGCCTAAAATTACTAATTAGGGGCAGTTGAGAGTACATATATCTTATTATACTGTGTTTGCCCAGGACTTCGACCACCCAGTGGTATATATATTTCCTTTTTTTAACAGACGGCCAGTGGAACTGTTTCACAGGTCAATTAAAGGGATCATTACAGCTGATTCCGGCTTTGACGATGAGGAATATTTTACATTCATATAACAGCGTGACTAAGCTATCGGTTTTCTAGCAGCAAGTAAGTTATTAAGCAAAGTAGGGTGACGCATTATTGCTCTGTGCGAATACAAATGGACAACAACAGCACATCGTCACGCCAGTTAAAAGTTAGACGATAGAAAATGGAACTCCAATTTTTATTATTTGTTTGCTCCTTTTCAATAGAAATACTGAACCTTTAAAGGATGTACTTGTATGTAATATCGTCCATTTTTATTAAGTGAACATCCAAAATATTTGTACTTTTGTCTCGACAAAAAGCAATAATAATAATAATAATAATAATAATAATAATAATAATAATAATAATTATTATTATTATTATTAATTAATAAATAATAATTATTATTATATTATTATTATTATTATTATTATTAATATTAATATTATGGAAGGTAAAACTTTTAAAGCGTACATAAACGATATTCGAGAAATGGGGCTGAATATCGTTTATCGGAGATTCACTTAACGCTAATTTATTTGCCTATAAGCGATATTACAGGGTTGTTCTTAAATACACTAAGCACGGTTTATTACCCAACTTTATATAGTCGGGGTTAAAGAAAGAGGCTGTGATTGCTGTCATAGAATCGGAGACGCACGGTAAGGGAAGTATCTCTTGCCGACGTCACACTGGCGGGAAGTGACGGCTTCTATTGCGTTTCGCAACGTTATTCTTACGGACTAACGGAGGATTAAGCGGAGGAGGGTAATTAAATTATTTAACTGGCCCGATGTTAATATAGCTTCGCAGTAACCAAGGTCTCGGGTGGACTGAGATGACATGTGTCCTGATGTTATAATGAGTAACATTCGCGTAAACTTAAGACATCAATAGGAGGAGGGTTTGCTACTCTGTGCAACATTACTCTGCAATATAAATATTAACAACGTACAATTTAAAATAATTCTAAACCATAAAAATAGTACGAACTCTATTGAACATTTTGGAACCTTGGATGAAATTGTTATTGAATAAATACACGAAACATGGCAGCGTGTTCATTAGCCAAAACATTCTAATTTGAATATGGAATTCCACATCGAACATGAAATTCATTTCATTCGAAAAGTTTAGCATACAATTTTCACGTTTGATTTCATTTTCGGACTTATCACTGGAAATATTTCGGGGCACTCTCGCCTCTGTTTTGATCTGTGCGTGCTCTAAACAGCAATGCTTTGTTGCTCTATATCCGGATTGACGCTCGTTACGAGGTCATAGATTCGAATCATGACCCAGGTCGTGAACGTTTTATGAACAGCATACATTACATCGTTGCTATGTGAGCAACGTATCCCGTCCCATCCCGGTCGTATTCAATTCGTATACAAAGCAGCATATCTCTATATAAATAATAAAAAATAAATGGAAAGTTTTTTATAGTATAGGGAGCAAAACAGAAATTGGAGCCTTTTGACGACTACCGACGCCCAAAGCATTGCATCATGCAGAAACGTTGCCCTCTTTTCCTTATAGCAATTATATTTTGCTACTTAAACATTTTATAAAGAGTATATCTGTCATCTTTGACTGTCAGACTAAAGGTGAGATCGGTATCGAAGATATGTTACTCTTTTTTCTCTTCGGCGTGGCTTGGACGACGGATTGATTTGACGCTGACGCTATCTGCCATCACCAAATGTTTTTTAAATAGTTTCTTTTTATTTTCCGCCGGGAACCTACATATTCGTGAGAAGATATGCACGAATTATGTATAATCTTAAATTAAAGGAGCTCTACTCTCTTTTTTTTTATTAAATTGAGATTTAATGTGAAGACACGATGTCACCATAATCTTCCCCTATTGTGGTTGCGGATTGAAGAACAATTAGTCTGCTGCTTAGAAGATTGAATTATAATTACATAAAAAAGGAGCATCCGGGTTTCGGACAACTAACCAAATAAGACTTCGTTCCCTCACTTTTTACTAACCCTTTTTAAAACTGTAGTGGCTCCATTGTTTGTTTCTGGTGCTATTTTAAGTTTGTTCATGATTGTGAATGTGGAGTGACCATGATTGAATAAATTTATTTAAAAGACAGATTAAACCTTTAACAGCCCTTTACGCCCAGAAGTCCTTTTATTTTAATTAAAACGGTAACACCTTCCACTTCTCCAAAGGACCACCGGCTACCCACTAATCACACAAAACGTATCTTCAAAGTTGTCACATTACTGTGGTGACATGTGAGAGGTCCTCTGTCGCGCCGGCCCAATTTGTCGGCAGCATGACATTACCGTTTATTAAAAGTTTACACATGGCTGTGTGATTATATTCGATAAACTGTATTTGTCTTACGTCAACACCCAACGCTAATTTAGTAACCAAACTGGGACTGACAAGCCGCTGTTTACGCTTCTGACCAGGGCATCCAAATTTGTAATTAAATATTGAAGGGTTAGCTTCCGTAATCAAATAACAATTTCATAACTTGATACTTGTCCTTGTGTGTGTAAAATCCTCAATACTCGTACTACTTAAAGTTCATAGTACTACAGTAAGGCCCTGTATCTTCATGTAATCCTACTCATATTATAAATGCGAAAGTTTGTATGTATGTTTTTTATTATATATTCTCTTTCGGAAAAACTACAGAAGTGATTGGGTTGTTACCTTACTCCTCCGAAACAGCATTACCGATTTTCACCAAATTTCATATGCGTATTCAATATGTCTGAGAATCGGCTACTATATAATTTTGATACCCCTAAGTGTACTGCTCTTGTAGTTCACCGTTAACTTTTTAAAATTTTTGCACGTTACAATGACAACAAATTCAATTTGTAACGAAACTCCAACACCAAAGGTGCGTTTTTGGGGCTGGGATATGAGATAGCGCTTATAATATAGCATATATAAATTTTTATTCCTAAAATATAAATTAGTCCTTTGAGGTAGATTTCGTACGAGTGAACCAGTGAATCACAGGTAATAATTTGGTTCGCTGTGCTGAAACATAACTTAGAAACTGCTCAACATATTTCGGAAAAGCTTTTTCAGATTTGATTATATGTTTGTAGACAACTAGCGATACTGCTCTGCATCGCCTGTTGATAACGGGCTAAATTATACACTAAAACCTTTTCCAGAAATTCCGGTTAGCATACTTTGAGATAATCTATCACATACATACAGACAACATTTGCGGAGTTCCATTTATATAAAAGAAGAAGAAGATATGAAGTAAACGTCTAAATGTATATTTTTGTGCAGCTTCCTACTATTAATTAATAAATTTTAGAACCCCAAATAATTGTCTTGTACCTTATTAAATGGATTCAAAATACCGACGAATAATAAGCTAATTAAAAATAATATGTTTACATATTTAAAAGTCTCAACAGTTCGTTTCAATTTTATTCTTTGACTCGGCGAAACGAAACATTTTCTTACTCAAAACTCTCTACAAATCTTTATATGCCAATGAAGAAAATATTGCTTTCACTTCTAAACACGAATCCGGAGCATATTTGCTACCTGTTTGTATGTACCTCCAGTAATCCGGGAGCAGGCTAAAGATTACAATCAGGTATTTCAATTTGCATTTGAACGAGTGTTTCGACAAATACCGAGATTATAAATAGCTTTTGTTTAAAGGTAAGTACCGTTTGATTTCTATGTTACAAAAAGTTTACCCAGCAATAATATAAAAAGTTTAATGTGTTTTTGGGTTACAAATAATAACATATACCCTGTGTACCTGTATTAGCAGCTACATTAAACTTTATCTAATAGAACTGTCATGTATAGAGACATAAAGAGAATGAAACATCCATTGATCTACAAGATGCACGACATCGTACTGACCTGTAATT
This sequence comes from Eumaeus atala, assembly GCA_017140195.1. Taxonomy (NCBI): domain Eukaryota; kingdom Metazoa; phylum Arthropoda; class Insecta; order Lepidoptera; family Lycaenidae; genus Eumaeus; species Eumaeus atala. The sequence continues at coordinate 127,302 of JAFELO010002359.1, forward strand.
CTAAAGCATCCGTGACTACGCATAAACATTATTTCTTCGCAAAGTAGTTTTTATTTTTTGTAAAGGAATGGAGATATCATATTATATTGCTTTTATATATATTCGATTTAAACGGGCTGATAGATCATAATAAGTCTCTATTATGACGATGGGCTGGATCGAAATGTTTGGAAAATATATAATAGTAGTTCACAAACACAAAAAAGCATTAAGCTTTTCTGTTAAACCTAGGTGTAAAAACCTTTGCAATACAGCATTTGTCCCCATAAAGATATGTAATAGATATAGAATGATGAAGGATATAGAATGGGGGGATTAGAAATCAAATATAGGATTAAAAAAAGTGGTGCGGTGTAATAAGGGATAGTGAAATTATACCAAAGCGGATAAGTTTAATGAATACACAATAACCAAATTGGAAGTACCTATAGCGTGGGATTATTTATTGGTACATTAAGAATGAATAATAATCTAAGCTGGCAAAAAAAAAATGTTACGGCAGAAGGGTTACGGAAGCTGGGCTCAACAGGAAAGCTGAAGGCAGAAAGTGGCTTATATTCCTTAATGAGCAGCTAAAGGCTTATAAGTGAACAAACAAGCTGTCGGAGAATTTGGATAACTACCGACGCCCATAAACATGCGCATAATAGTTATGCTAATGCATTGACCCCTTTCCTCCACCCCTCGTATGGGCCACATGCTACTCACAAACCGCACGGACGCCACTTTATGGTGGCATCATGTGAATGGGAGGTGCCTCCCCGGTCGTGCCGGTCTAGTTCCGCTGGTATCAACATGGCACTACATCTTACTAAGAGATGATAAGATGAAGATAACTATGACACTAAAAATTTCCGAAAGTAGTCATTGTTGTAAACGACTTCAGATATCTTTTGCAGTGAGTAATCAATCATTCAAAAAAATAGAATACCAAATAATTGAACGTAACTGAAATCGAATTTAATGTTAGGGTCGCTTACGGCAGCAAACGTCGTTTACAGGGAGGGAAATAGGTAAACGTGTATATTATATTTAATGGCGGGAAAGTAGCCTGCAGGATGAATACTTTACGAGTAATGAATCGAGATTAAGGTTTTACGTACTAACCTTCACGGTGCCTTTGGCGTTCAATTTTTTGATTGCGATTCTTAATCGTTAATATTCATTTGTATACAGACGTGATCAAAATCCACTTTCTGATTTAATGGTCATTATGTCGCTTCGTTATGTACATGGGAACAAATGAGTAAAACCCTTTAATGAGTGGCAACGGTAGTAAATATCCGTATAGTTGCTATGCATAATGTATATGTTGCCGTCCTACTTTCCTGCTGACGTTTTAAAGATATTAGGCAGCTAACGAGCAATCGAAAATTCACCCGTCTTCATAAATCAGAGAACACAAAAGTCTTCGCTAGTCCGCTGAACTGTAGAGGCGGGAGCAATAGCGCCGCCAACCAGTATTAGGTCTCGCCGAAAAAGAAAATCGAAAGTTCATAAAATATCCGTAACGCGACGATTATCATGCGGCAGGGAGGTACTAGCCGGTCACCGGTCGTGTTAGCCCAACTCGACTCCAATGCAACATGGCATTCACTTTTACTATGGCTTTCGCTCCGCTGCAAAATATTTTACTGATATTTAAATTAATGGACAAGTCACATTACCGAAGCGCCGAACAGATTAGTGATGTCAAAGAAAGCTTGTCGGGTGGCGGTCCAGCACTAAAACACATTGTCAAGCATTGAACGGTGCCGTACCCGGTGGACTGAAGGTTCTCGCTCACACAATGCCGCCACAAAGTGTCAGATGTCGCGTTCCGTGCGGTTTGTGAGTAGTCAGTGGCCAATTCTTGTGGAGGAACGGAGGTGGACAACGCATCTACAAAACAATTGTGCGTATTTTTATGGACGCGAGTAAGAACCAACTCCGTTGTCGATGACTGATCAAAACTGCCTGTTACACGATTTTTTTCTTTTGACTTTGATGTACCAATGTTCAATAAGAAAGCAAAACGTGTCTGCTTGAAATACATTTTATTGTATACATATATAACATGTCATACGTTAAAAACCGTTCAGGGTGTACTAGGCTCTATAAAAATCTACGTAAATACAAGCCCACATACACACATTCGAACATAAAACCTTCCTTCTAATGTAGTCGAATAACTTCAAAATCTTCGAACGAAGATCTAAATTAAACTTTAAAATTTGCGCTTTTAAATGTAAAGAAAACATTGCTTTAGAAAATTACCTTAAAAAACTATGAAAGATAATCATAAAATTTGTCCGATGCTTGCAACAATACACATGTTAAACTTGACCTACAAGCTTTGTTCTATTAATACATATGAGTTCATTTCATGTAGTAGGTATCAGATCGGTTTGTGTGTTACTCGTTTGTATCAACAAGTTTCCACATATTGGCTATCAAAGGCACAGTTCAAGGTTACAGGTAAATATCTAACATTAGCCTTAACTTCTAGAATCAAATACAATTGACACAGTTTTAAAGCTTTGTTCACTTGTAGCTAATCTATACTAACAATATAATGTTGAATAGTTTGTCAGTTTGGACGCGCAAATCTGAGGCCCGAATGAAAAAAAAATTGTATTAGATTTCTAATAAGAAATAGAAAAACAAAGAAACTATTTGAGAATTTGAGATACATTTTTTTAAAACATCACATAAATTGACAAACAAAATAATAATAATAATAATAATAATAATAATATATACATAAAACCAACCTATAACACATAAAATATACATCTTTATCGAATAATAACACACACACACACAACAATAACGACATCAGTTAGTAGATTGACTTTCACAGGTTAAATTCAAGGAAAAATGCACAACAGTGTTAACAACTCTTAATAAGGAAACCACTCAGTTAATTAACGATGCTTACCTTTATAGATTACCACCATCCTGGTGTTATGTGGTCCCAGAAAATGTGTGACGATTACTATATTTATTATATTATTATTATTATATTAGTATTGTTCTGTCGTGTTGTATAAGTTCACCAACAGATAGCGCTGTTCCATTCTGCTCCTCACGCTCACGTGATGCCCTCATAAAGTGACACCCACGGTGTTGCGTTTTGTGCTGTTTGTGAGCAGCCGGTGGCCCATTGGGAGAGGTGAAAAGGAGGTCAAGGCATCAGCATAATTATGCTGCTTTTCTTGGGCGACATTAGTCGTTGAAAGGCTCCGAATTTTTCTCGTTTGTCCCCAATACTATAAAAAAGTATAATTTGTTAAGGTAGCAATCTTGCCCGTGTTATTTACAAACGAAGCCGCGGTGGATCGCTAGTTAGATTATAATATGGTTACTGAGACACTTGATCGCCCACACTCTTAAGTTTAAACTTCACTTCAATAGCAAAAATGAAAGTGACCATTGTACTAACATTTAAAAAGTATTTTTAGCGTCGAAATATGTGAAGCGGGTAACAGTCAGCCTAAAGGGTGAATAAAATTGCATTATTCCGAACATTTCGCAACACGTTGTTTTAGTGTAACGAATTTAGCTCTGTTACTTATTCACTTATGTTTTTCCGATATTTTAGTCGTTATTTTAATATATATTATTCAGACGAGTTGTCCCGAACGGACTGAAGCTACCTCCATTTGTAGGTTTTTCATCCACAATTAGCCTAGTATTTGACGATAACCCCGAGATCTTCGGGGCAATGACATAGGGTGAGTTTACCATCCTTGCGCCTTTCTGCATTTGGCTTCGCTCATGTCGTCCAGGCTCACTTCGCGCTACTAGGCCTAAACCATTGTATGGTATAATGCAATATTCAGTAAAGTTATATGTGTACAACTGACCGCGTACAGATTGAACCGGCTATTTCTGTAAGAGATAGTATCGTGCTCCGTTGCAGCCTTATTGGAACAATACGACAAGGGAGGCAGGTATTTCTCGCTCATGTGATACGCCTCAAAGTGCGGTGTCTGCATTTTTAGGAGCCCATTGTGGGGATGGGTCATGGGTAACTCGTCAGCAAAGCGACATCTTCTATGAGACCAAGACTGGCACGTCATTACTCTGCAGGGTGCGGGCCAGCCCCCATCCAACCCCCAACTCGTCCTGGCTATGTTAGTCCGCAACCTGGACTGTTCCTACTTGCATCACTGTAGCAACTTACGGTTAATGAACCACTCATGTGGGTCCACGGGCGGGTCTCAATTGTCTTTATTGTTAATTTTCATCTAATTGGTTAATATGATTGAATAATGTAATATTCGCTAAAGTCGTTTTAATTTCATTACTAACAATGTGGACGATTTGTTTCTCTGTACATTAAAAATAATTAAAAAAAATAGCATTTATGTGCCTGTACATTAAAAATAATAAAAAAAAATAGCATTTATGTGCATGTACATTAAAAATAATAAAAAAAAATAGCATTTATGTGCCTGTACATTAAAAATAATAAAAAAAAATAGCATTTATGTGCCTGTACATTAAAAATAATAAAAAAAATAGCATTTATGTGCCTGTACATTAAAAATAATAAAAAAAATAGCATTTATGTGCCTGTACATTAAAAATAATAAAAAAAAAATAGCATTTATGTGCCTCCACCGACATGACAAAGCGAACCACAGGACAAGTGCATCAAGAGTATGACAGTAGATTATATTTTTACAAATCGAGAATTTAAAAACAAAAGCGTTGTAACAAAAGCCTTTTTTAAAGTAAATCTTAAAACTTTTCACGCAAACATTTTTTCAAACGTATACACACGAACGCTTTCATGCAAATAATTTTTACAAAGTTGACGCGAACATTTAGTTAACATTTTGCTGTGTGTACCAACCTCAAATATGATTTAGAGGGTCAACTTTATTCACACATGGCATCAGATTTGTAGAGTAAAAATCATGGTAAGTTCATGACATAGGTGTATTCATTTTAGTAAGCTTCATTTAAGAAGAGGTAGTGCCATGCATGTTGCATGACGCTACATCCTCCTATGCAACGGAATCGGGCCGGCACGACCGGGGAAGTACTTCTCGCTCACTTGATATCGGCGTAAAGTTACAGCGTCGCTGTCGTGTTACGTGTGGGCGGCGATGGAAGGGCAATGCATCTGCATAATAGTCATGCAAATGTCTGTAGTCATCAAAATGCTTCGATTGGTCGTTTGCCCCCTTATGCTATATAAAATAAAAAATACATGACGTATTGCTGCCAACTTGGTAAGGTGGCGGGAAGACGCCTATTGCAAGTGGCTTGTGACTCCATATATTATCGTGATCTATATAGGGAGACAAACGAGATATATATATGATCTATATAGGGAGACAAACGAGATATATATATGATCTATA
>JAFELO010002364.1:1605-19733 GCA_017140195.1 Eumaeus atala
ATATATATAATAATAATAATAATTTTTAGGTATTGCTTTTGACGTTCAATGTAATTGGAAGGCTCACATTGACAAACTATGTACAAATATTGATAAATTTGTTTATGTATAACGCCCCCAAAAAATGTATTCGAGCCACGAATGGTATAAAATTAAGAGACTGTTGCAAACCATTTTTTCAGCTAAATAAAATTCTACCATTATATTATTATTAGCCTCCATATCTATAAAGTTCTAATTTTCGTTAAAAAAAACTTACAATTATTTGATACGCACAGTGAACATTATAATTATACTTCTGGAGCCAGGATGAAATTTGAACATAAGCTTTAACATAAGTAATTTGTGGCAATACATTTATAGTATCTACACAATACTTCCTTGTTTTGTATCGTTTTAGACATAGATACTGGTTATTAATTTTAGATAATACCTTCGACATTTTTAATTAATTTGTTTCAATTTCTTTTTTTTTTTGTAATTTGTGACAATTTATTGTACCTACTTGCCAATTAATTTGTAATCTGTATTCACAAGAATTCCTCTACTTTATCTTATTACAATTAACTAACAATTTAAATTTTTGCAAGACGACTGGTCAGCAGACTGTGTAATGAAACTGATATTTATACTTCTAGGACCTAATTTGTACCTACAACACATCCTTGCAAATAAAATTAATAATAATAGTAATTATTAGCCCAAAGTGAGTCTAATACTTAAAGGATTTTTATTAATAGTCAAAAGTTTAACAATCAATGGGAAAGTTTATGTCTAAAAGCACTTTGGTACAACTGAAAACATCATTAATCATTCGATGAAGACTATTTTTAGAAAAGTAAAATCAAGGCTGAATAGGTGGTTGTTCTTCTTTATGCTAATAAATAACAATGACAAAAAAGATTTATTTGTAGTTTGTATCTGTTTTGTTTGTCTGAGCAAAACAGAGAAGCACAAAATCTCTGTAATAACCAGTGAGATGTAACTTATGTTAGTATTAATATTTCTATGGTGATAACTCTAAAATTATTATGAATAAATACCATTTCACGATATTGTTTCCTGTCTCGATACTATACTAAGTTTTGTACATCTATCCATTTTATAGATTTGTAATTTTTATATAAACAATTAAAATAGCATAAAAACGCTAATTGTAATTGTATGATAAAAAGCGCAATGAAGAACTACTCTATAAATTGTTAAACATTTTACTCTTTACTTCTTGATTGGTTTTCTTTTTGGGTTATAGTATAGTATAGTAAAAAAAAAACGCCTTTACTAAACTCTTATCCTTTGATTAGATTATGATATAAAAATATATTTGAAATAGCGAGAAAGTATGAAAACTATATTTTAATTAGCGGGGAAAGATATATGAAATTATTTTACAGGAATTTCAATGGAGGAATATGTCTGGCAATGCTGCAGATTCTGTCTCAGTGCTGAGGACCTGAACCCAATCTTCACCATGCCTGAGCACAAGGAGAAGTATACCAGTACAATATATGAAGCAACTGGAATCAATGTAAGTAACATTCATATTATATTCTTTGCTATGTTATAATCTTATTGCGTTTTTTTTTCGGACGGACCTACTAGTGGTTGGCGGCGCTAGTCCAGCCTCAACAGTTCGACTGACTAGCGAAGACTTATGTCTTAAGGTTTAGGAGGACAGATCCCCCTCTTTTCCCGCAAATGGGGAGAGATGTACCGGCTTGATTGTGGGCGCAAAAGGGGGAAGCGGTCCCCCTCCCCACACTAGTGGGACGGCGCGCGTATGATGGCGTTTAAATTGTGGTATTGTGGATAAGGATAACTGAGCTCTTTTAATGTTTGAGTTACTTGATGATGCCAGCCTTCTGGCGGGAGGAGTTGATTTGCGCTACAAATCAGCAAAAAGTCATGTTCTTGATTTATTTATTATTATTAGAGCTCTCTAAAGTCGCGTTATATATTCTTATGGAAAAATTAAAATGAAGAATATATGTCAAAGTCATCAGATTGAAATTTATATGTATGCCAAATTTCATCATGAAAGAATGCCAAATATACCTACACACTCTCATTTTTAATGTTTAAAGAATGGATATATAGTTTATTTGATTTGTGGTTGCAGGTGGATATTAGTGATATATATTCTAAACAAGTATGCAGTGGCTGCATAGCATTCATTAATAAATCAATTAAATTTAGAAGAAAATGTGCCCATGTACAGAAGACTTTTGAAAAGAAAGTTAACAAATTAGAAGTTGATGCGACAGACATGGTGGATTCAACCGCTATTAATATAAGTCACCTAAGTGACAATCATTACGGAGACTATGAGGATAACATTATGTTAGATACATTTCAGTTTAGTGATACACACATTAGTGAAGTACAGACAGATATAGAAGCTAATATAGAGGATAAAAAATTCAACATGCTAGACAGTGATATTTGTGACTCTGTTAGCATTAGCAGGTTAACAAAAGACATACCTAGAGGTGTAGAAAGTGTTGAATTATCAAACATATCAAAAGATGTAAAGGGAACCGTGGATAGCAAATTATTGCATGATAATGAAATTAAAAGGCGAACTAAAAGAAGAGTGAACAATATAAAGGCTGACAGTGCAAAGAAAGATGGTAATAAAGAGGAGATAGAGTGTGAACACTGCCACAAAATATTGACTTCCAAGTTGTCTATCCGCAATCATTACAAAATTCATACAGGATTTGATATTGTTTGTGAAGTAAGTTAACATTGTAACATAGTTTTATTTCAATGGAGTGTAAATGGTTACATTCATCAGTAGCCAGATGATTTTCACCGCTCGCAAATGATGAGGAGGCCTAATGGCCTCTAATTAATATCAAATGTCTATCATTTACATCCAGCACTAATCACAAAAAAAATATCAAATGATTCTTTACTGAAGAAATTATTGAAAAGTTATTTGAACATTAGACTGAATTGCCATGACTTTATATATGTAATTAATTTTTATCCAAATTCTTTTTTATAGTACAAGTGTGTAAACAAACAATTTGCAAAAGTTTGTAAATAATCAACAAAAACTTTTCTATCAACTCCCATCTTGATTATTTTTATGTAGATCTGTTGCTCTACTTCTCTCATCCCTTCCAATGTTACACCTGAAACTCACTTTTTGGCAGTGTCATGTGAACATGGTGTTGACCCAATTCAGCTGCAATGCATTATGACACTACCTCTTATTAAAAGAAATAAAATAATAATTATTTTATTAGTTTCGCACCACACTACCAGGGAGGTCGTGCTGACGCAATTTGGGTCCAGTGCAGTGCATGCCCCTCTTGCTTTAAGCAACTTCAACAGTCCTACTGGCAACTTGCATAAATATAAAGAATTTATAGTATTATTTTGGTCAACAGTATTCATACATAGCAGCTGCATTGTACTGGCTGGCAGTTGTGGGGGCAAATGTATGTGAGAGAATGGCTCCTAGCTACAGGCTTCTACTGCTACCACTTTGTAGTCGTAACTGTGTTGTTGTACCTCGTATTTGTGTGATTTCAATAATTGGCACATCATCTGAGTGTGCAAAAGGATATTAGCATGAAATGCTTTTTAACATGAAAAAATATCTTATAATTATTTTATTTTTATTAGCATTGCGGTAAAAAGTTCATAACAAGACGTTTACTTCTAATGCACTGTCGAGCTAAGCATGGCTATGAGAAAACAGACAAGTGTTCATATTGTGACTACAAGGCATCTAACGCTGAACAAGTAAAGGTAAGCATAATTTTTGCTTGTTTTTTAAAGTAAGTGACATTGCTGCATTGTAGCTGAATCGGCCAGGTGCCTCTTGCTCACATGATACTGCCTAAAACGCCAACTATGCTGTCGCGTTTTGTGCGGATTTTGGGTAAGCACTTAAATTAATTACCTTTTTTGACGTTAACATGATACCAAAAATAGTCTACATACAGGTCCAGGATTCGACAGCAACCTACTAACGTTCCTGAACACATTATGGGCCAACACAACATATAATATAACCTTCACTCAAAAGCAACCCAGACTGCTACTACGAGAAGATTTTCCTTCCACCTGTAAAAGGTTGATTGACATTTCTCAAATGATTTTTGCCACAGATTGTGTGAGGTTAAAGTACCATGACGAGCCAAGAGTGAGGAGGTTGGCACTGCCTCAGAGATCTTGGGGAGTGCATTCGTCACCTGGGTTTTTTTAATAGCATAAGGGGATAAACTAGAAATCGGATCCTTTTGATAACTACCGATGTCCACGGATATTCGAATGATTGTTGCGCAGATGCGTTGCCCTCCTATGATCACCTCCCCCCCCCCAAGGGCCACCGGCTACTCACAAACCGCACGAAACGCGACAATGACGCTGTCACTTTACGCCGGTATAAAGTGAGCGAGAGGCACTTTCCCGGTCGTGACGGCCCAATTCCGGCGCATTGGAGGATGTACTGTCACGCTCCATGCACTAGCTACTCCTATGCGCCATGGCACTGCCTCTACCTAAATTCGAAAAACGGGTTCGCTTTCCTTATGTGGATCTTGTATAATATAGTAGTGGTGAATTAAAGAATGCATTTAGTAATAGAAATAAGGCCTTATATAGATTGTTAGTCTCCATAGAAAAAATCACCGTTGCCAAATTGATGTTATAACTGCTAGGGACTATTACATGTGATTTCTAATGTGAATGACAGGAGCAATGTGTTTTAGATCCACGAGCGACTCCACACCGGGGAAAAGCCTTTTGTCTGCAAGGAGTGTGATGCTGGATTCCACAGAAAGAGTAGCTATCTCCAGCATATTGCTATCCATCTACCTGAAAAGACTGTACAGGTATGGTTTTTTTATATTTAAAAAATACTTAGATATATAGGTACATATACACAATTCAACTTATAGACCATAGTCCCAATATAGCAGTGATGCTTCATGCTCCCTTGAAAAGTAATAATTTCATAAAATGAACATTCAATTTGATCTAACCAATACCAGGAGGGTTCACAAAACTAAAACCTATTTACAAAAACAAACAAAGTTAAACCTAGACTTTTATTTATTGTAAACAGTAACACTTAAGACTGCTTATTTGTCCTCTATAGGTTAAAAAAAATCCTGGAGACCAGACTAAAACTAGAAATAAAGAAGTAATGATGCTCCCCCTCATTAGACTAGAAGTTGTGTTTGCAGTGCGAGCAGTGCCCCGCCCGCTTCAAGTCGGTGACGCTGATGCGCATCCACGCGAGCCGCCACCGCGCGCCGCGGTACGCCTTCAGCTGCGGCCTTTGCGGCGGCGCTTTCGCGAGGCGGCGCAACGTCGCGCGGCACCTGGCGCGCGTGCACGCCAACCGGGCGGAGCAGCACATACAGCGGCACAAGATACAGTGAACACAGCAGTCCACCTTATCCAGTGGCACGAGAATAGTGAGCAGTGGCCGAATGCAACACTAGATACAGTGATCAGTGGCAAATTCTAGCAATATTACGTACAGGAGTGACACAAGAAATTGAGAACAGTGACCACATCTAGCGGCAGAAGATGCATTGATCAGTAAGCCCATCCAACAGCAGGAAGAGCCAGTGATCAGTGGCCACATCCAGCAATACTAGAAACAGTGATGCAGCCGCTCAAGGTCTAGTCAGCAGTAACCACATCCAGCAACACAAGATGCATCGAGCAGTGAATGTTTATTATCATCGCTGCCAGCAGTTTCTCTGGAATACATGCGGCTCAGTGTGGTCAGATACATGACCCATTATGGGAGATATGTTTGGCTGAAAGCAAAGCCACAAATACAACCAGTCATTCAATAAACTTGTGGATTTGACAGGACTGTGGAAATATATGGTATATATATTATGCGGATAAGTATTGTCCGCAATATGTGATTAAGTGGTGTGCATGAATTTATTAAACTAGGAAAAAACCGGAAAGAATTTACAGAATATGTGAACAACATTTTCAGATGATATCTTTATTGTTAAATAAACAAAGATCACAATATTCCCACAACACAGTCGATCATTTCGTTATTGTGAATAAAACAACTTTGTTCAAAGATTGATTAATGGATGTTATATGTACATTGATACGGTGAAAGTGTAGTGCCTAGTTCTGTGTAGGTGATGAGCAAATTTGCCCGTGCGGAAACCACACACTTAATGTGACAATTAGCCTTCACAAAAGTTATGTTTGTTTATTAAATGTAAATGTTGTGAATATTGTCTATTCTATTTGTAAAATTATTTTATTTACAACAACAAATCGACATATAATAAAATACTACTAAAAGCAACAAATACGTACAATTACTAATTTAGTTTATAACATAGTTTTACCAGAATATTTGGTTCATAATTTTACATGATTTATTTAATTAACATAACAAAGTGACTGACCCGTTCAGCCCGTAGAGATGTTATTGACTGAGCAGGTCCAGCACTGTTGCTGCCTCACGGTTAGAAAGATATCTCAGTACCCTACTCTGTCGCAGCTATGTTATGCTGAGTTTTCCAACTTAAACTTATGACATTAAAATAGATTGATTCATAATTTAAAAAACATTTTACTGCAAACAGGGCGAGACAGATACCACAATCTCGCTTTACCTTCTGGGCATACTTTGATAATTATTTACTAAACATAGATTCTATACTAAACATTGTTTTATACACAAGTGGCTAACAATTCAACATGATAAATGCTGGACAAGATGCGCTAAAGCGAAGGAAATCATCACAGGAAATAAACTTGGTATTTGATCAAGTCTTTGTGATGGTCACAACTGACAAGAACTCAAGGATAACATGATGAAAATATTGTTTGCGTAGATTATCAGTGAAATGGGTCATTATACAATCCATTCACTATCCTATTAACATATATTTGACAATTTTCCAGCACAAGCGACCAAGCAAGCGAAACATAGCAAATCTTGTAGTGAACAGAACGACTTTTCACATTGAATTCATTCCTACACATGTATCTACCTAACACCGAAGCGATACAAGCTCGCGCTCTCGGTTCATGTGAAGTGAAATAGCTATGTGAACCTAAGTGAATAATACTCTATGAGCTACTCGCGTAAACAGATACTTCGCCTCGGGGCTACGACTGCTGACAACGATTATATCGCCGTATTACTGTAAGCTTACCAACACAACTAGGAATGATATAATTTTTTTACAGCAAGAAAATTTATGGCAGATTATCTTTAGTCTGCTTTGTTTCATGGAGCTAGCAATCCTCTCGACAATCACACTATAGTATATTCATATCATTCTTTCCTAGCGTTTCTTTCATTACTAATGTGTGAAATTTACGCATATTTAGGGGATATTGACAAAGTATCTATAAACCTTTCTATATAAGGTTATATTGATGAGGAGTTCAAAATATAGAGAACACTACTCATAGTAAGTAGCTGGTACAAGAACCTGGTGGTGCAAAAGTGAAGGAGTATTGTATTGTAATTATACACATGTAACTAAAATAAAACTAATTTTCTATTTACCGACGATTAAGGACTCCCAGAGCCCTGGAAACAGATATTTATGAAATATTAAGAATCTAGCAAAGCCGTCTTGTATAGGGTATAGAAAACAATAAATTGAATGTTTACGATTGATTCAAAAGCAACGATTAACGTTAAATATAGCCGCGGTAAAAGTAGCGGACCTGTCACAACTATCACAACGTAACAAATAAATACTATAAAAGAAAGTCCCCAAGTGCCGGTAATCTGTTTGTGATCGATTTTCTTAAAACCTGGCGAATGGATTGTATACGGTTTTGACCAATGATGCGATACCCGAAAAAGGCTTGCTGTATGATTTAGGGAGACGACCCCGTGCATTCACCGGCGAAGCCGAGGCGTACCGCTAGTAAAAATAATTTAAACACAACATCATTTCGTATATTACTTGTCATAAATATCATTTAATTAAATAAAGATGTACAAGTCGTTTGAAGCTTCATAGCTGAACGTTAATAAACGGTTTGTGTCGTTTCTTGCACAGATTCGCTCATATATTCAATAAATACAAAATATGGGACTTTTATTATACGATATAGAGGAACTACGCCTGTCAGCTGTCATAATTCAAAGCGATACATTGCTATAAGCTGTTGAAAAAGCCTATTATCGCCATCTATTTGTTCGGAATCACTACATGCGATTAAAAGTTTCGTATTGGAAGTGGCACAACCTGTACGTGGGAGGTGAGCAACGCTATCTGTTGGGAGTCTAAGACGGAGAAGAACTAACCGATGAAAATGGCGCCGTCTTTTGGTTTAGGAGAACAGATAACACGCAACAACTTAATCATTTAAGTTAATTAGCTTTCCGTAGGAAGTGCTGCCATCTATATAATGTTCGAGGTGCCATCAGTATGGCAATTTGCGGCGAATACTACCAACCGGAAAGGTTCTCAAGCGGAAACTGGTACAAAAATACTGATACTTTTCCCGGCAGCAGGAAATTGCGCCATCTGTAGAACATTAGCGGTCGATGGCGCCATCTGTGCAATGTACGAGGTGTATAGCGCCATCTGTTGACTAGTGGGGTGCTTAGAGCTGGAACTGATGCAGCTTTTCGCAGCTCGGCATGCGCAGCTTCTGCGCTTCCGCGTGCTGCTTCTGGTCGCCGAAGTTGCGCGCCTTCCACGCCATGCTGTCGCGGTAGTTGCGCTCGCGCTGGCACGCCAGACGCAGGTTCGCTGCAAGACCACGTTCATCAGTAGACTCGTGTAGGTACATACAGGTCGACTGGTACCGTACAACGTACATTACTAAATATTCAAAGAATAAGTCGGTATTGGATTGTTGTATAGCACATAAAAGAAAAGCAAGTAGTCTAAGTCACTTGTCATAGGGAGATTTCTTGTCCTTCTCCACCCAATCACCCAATGGGCCTACTTGATGATTGGGGACTGATTGTGATAGCGAATATGTCAAAAATTTACACATCTGACCTACGATTCATTAAACGTTCAATTTATCACTCGATTATAACATTAAAGTATCTGCAGAGAATGATTAAACAATAGCTATGTATAACAATAAACAATAGCTATATTCTCACAATGACGCTTTTGCATATAGGTTATAGTGTGAATATAGTATAAACATCTATTTATTTATTTCTATTACACAACTTAAAGCTATCCTTACAAGGCATGTCGTGTCGTATAAACGATAGCATAGCATATGGTCCATAACTAAATGTGGCGCTTCATTACTAACCAAACCAGAGCCAATTGCGAGTAGGACTCGCGTGCGCAGGGTTACATACCATCCCCACAATGGTTCAAGCCTTGTCGTGGTGGTGGGGCTTAGAAGCCTGGGGCGAACCCAGGCGAAGCCAATTGAACCGAGGGGGATCTTTGCATCCCTATTATAATAAGAGGGGGAGGAGGCAGAATCGCTCTCAGTTCCCCTCTTATAAGAAGAGGGGACCTAAGAGCAACAGGAGGTGGCGCTTTTGCGCACGGGGCAAGGGGCGAAGATGGGAACCTCACCCCATTGCACTGTCCCAAAGTCGGTGGGGTTGTCCTGTACTGTGTGGCTGGGCAACCCCATCTGTGGAGGTGGAGTCGGTCCCTTAGGGGGCCGACTAGGCGTCGAGGGGCCCCGATGTTTGTTGTTCCGGGGCACCTCACCGAGTTCGGCACTGATGGCACTCGCAGTGGTTTTTATGGGTGTTCGGCAAAATCATGTGCCGTGAGTCCCACACACCACTGAATGCGCGTCAATGCGTTTCCCCGCGTCAACAAAAAAAAAAAGTTAACATCTATTAAAAAAACGCGGCAAAACAACGTTCACTGTATGCGAACCTCTTTAAATAGTTCATTTGTTACACTTTTTAATATTTGTTGCTATAGCAGCTATAGAAATACACCATCTGTGACAATTCCAACTGTCTAAACATTAGGGGTTTCACAATAAGCCGAGGTTGGTGGCTACAACATATTACAGGACCATGGGTTACTCTAAGAGCGGGTAGGCACTCACCTATGTATTCTTCCTCGATGGACATTTCCAGTCTCCTGAGCGAGCCTTGGTAGTCGGTGTGGAAGTTTTCCTTCACATAGTATGGTACCTGCAAGTAGGATTCAATTGAGTTATAAAAATGCGCGTCTGCTTCTAGACGTCAATCTGCAACAAAGAACCAACTGAGTGAACTGTGATGAAATGATCATTGAGAAATAAGTTCCACATTTTTCTCCTGAGGAATGGCCATTATGTCGCGTTTCGTTAGGTTTTTGAGTGTATGATATTAGGACCGATGAGATAGCTATGAATGATGGGTCGGAGGTGGAATTACTAAATGAACTGAGCCGTATTTTCTAAGTAACAGTCTTGCTTGCTGTGGTGACAGGCTATTGACGGAGCGCAGTACCAGAACCAAGCCTGTGGCAATTGCAGGAGTCATACCTTCAAGCTAACCGTCTCCCGGGGCACGGGGTACTTGGGCGAGGGGGTGAGGCTGTAGACGGGCTCACTGATGAAGAAGCCGGACATCATTGAGAGCAGCACCAGCACCAGGACTGGCAGCAGCTGCAGCAGCCCGGCGTGGCTGTCCCGGGGCTCCGGCTCGCGCGCGCGGCGTCGCGTGTACACCGTTGGACCGCCTCCTTGGAATGCTGTAACATGCCGTCATATTCGAGTCTCCACATGTCTTTACGTGTGGACTGCTATACAGCAGCTAATAATGCGATGCATGTTGATTCTAAAATAGCAGTCTATTCAGTTAGGATCCAACGTTTTCTGCTGTCAAGTGTCAAAGTTTCCCTTTGACACTACCGACGCCCATAGACATCCGCATTATTGTTGTCATACAGATTACACCCCTTAGATCGTGTATAGGTCTTCCCTTCTTTCTCTTTATAGTGTTATTATTGGTATCTATACAATTATTATTATAATAGCGTGCGCCCCGGCTTCTCGCGGATATCTCACGAAATATGGCAAAAATTCATTGATGTACAAAAACATAAATATTATAAATTCATGGTAATGATGATACGAAGTCATGCTAATGATAACAAATAAGATGTCTGTATGTGATCCGTTTCCTTAACATCTACTAAACGGATTCTCCGGCGGGTTACAGCCTGTACACATATAATACACAACAGAGCGATTCCCAAGAAGGGTTTAGTGTATAATTTGGCACCTATTGTTCACGGGTGAAGCCGGGTGGGTCACTATACTAATGTACAACCTACCACCGCGCCGTTTCAATCTTAGCCCTGATCTGAGAAGAACAGGCAAAACTATCTCAGCGGGTCTCATTAGTTTGTAGTTGTTGGAATTCCCGTCACGTCAGTGAAGTAGATGTATGCTACCTGTGGCGCCGAAGAACATGTTGAACAGCTCCTCGGCAGTGAGGTCGGACTCGAAGCCGCGCGCGTAGTACTGGTGGTGCGTGTGCGGCGCGTGTGCGGACTCCTCACCGCGCACGTCATACTGCTTGCGCTTCTCCGGGTCGGTGAGGACCGCCGCCGCGTTACCGATTGCCTGAACACGACACTCAACGTTTAGAGTTCTACATATTTAAGCTCTCTCTTCTACCACAGATCCACGTCTACATTTCTTTTAGTCTAACCGACGCATGTTGGATTACACAGAGTGATTGAGTATGACCCTTCTTCACACTATGCCTTTATTAATGGGTGTCTGTAATAACAAATGCTTCGCGTGCTCGTTTGCGACGCAACGACGAAAAAAACTAACAAACAAATTTTAAATTTTCAGTAACACCTCCAGGAATAATTTAATTAACGGCGAGGACTAAATAAAAAGGGGAAGTAGCGAGACACATTTTAGTGCGAAAGGCCGCCCGTCTCACATGCGCCACTACTTGTCTTGGCGAGTTTATTTTTTATCATGTTTGTTTATATTCAAATTACATGCTAAAGTTGGCTACTGGACTTAAAACACGTGCTATGGAAGGACAGATGTGAAGCTACAAAATGGCCGACGTAGTCCTATAACGAACACATGGATGTCACTAGTAGTGTCATCCGTGTAGTAGTTTATTTTATTGTTTGTTCTTTACTTCTTAAGATAAAATACAAATAATCTGCATGGAAATCACGCGATACATATATAGGGAAGCCAGCCCCAGACACAATCGTCTAATTCGAAAGAGACAGCAAGTGTAGTTCATTCTATTTTTCATTCGTTATTCTTTGCGCAATGCGCATGCGAGATTAGAAAGAACATAGTCACGCCTTCTAATGTTCCTTCTCTATTTAACAAGGCGGCTCGACGGCGTCCTTCTCTATCTATATTATCTCTATGGATGTCGTATTCGTATTGAACAAATCGCCGTAGTACGATTTGTTCTATTTATGGCTAGAAATTTCCAAAAACCGTTTCGTTTAATGGCGGGCCAACGATTACCCGGATTGTCAAGGGGAAACATTCTCCAATATCGCCATATTGGAGAATGTTTCCCCTGTGTGTGCTGACGTTTAGCCTCATTCAATATTGATGTTACACAGTGATAGTGACCGATATAAGTATGAAATTAGGTCAAGTGTTTTGAGTAAAAATAAAGAAACCTAACAACGAAGGTTCAGACAGGAGCGTAACTTTTGCCCACAATGGTTCAAGCCTTGTCGTGGCGGTGGTGCTTAGTGGCCTGGGGTGAACCCAATCGAAGCCAATTGAACTGAGGGGATCTTTACACCCCTGTGGGAAGCGCTCTCGGTACCCCCTTTATAAGAAGAGGGGATCAAAGAGCAACAGGAGGAGGCGCTGTTGCGCACGGGTTAAGGGGTGAGGATGGGAACCTCACCCCATTGCACTGTCCCAAAGTCGGTGGGGTTGTCCTGTAGTGTGGGGTAACCCCATCTCTGAAAGTGGAGTTGGTCCCTTAGGGGTCTGACAAGCTGTCGAGGTGCCCTGATGATTATTTGTTCCGGGGCACCTCACAAAGGGCGGCACTCGCGGTGGTTTTTCGGGAGGGGCGGGAGCGGCGGGGTATTCGGCATTATCATGTGCCGCGGGTCTCATACACCAGGGCCAGTGAAGGCGCGTAAATGCGTTTCCCCGCGTCAACAAAAAAAAGGAGCGTATTTTTCGAACCTGAGCTGTGAATGTTAAAATTAAGAACTAAAACGTGTCGAAAAACAGATAATATAACGCCGAACTCTACCTGGCGGAATTTTAACTCAGCCGTATTAAATCGGTATACAAAACTAAAGTCCTGTTTTTGAAAATGGCTAGCCGTAAATCAATACAGCGATTTAAACAATCCGACTGCCAAAGTTACACACCTTGAACGCCTCAACGGCTCCCGGCGCGTGGTTCTTGTCAGGATGCAGCTGCAGCGCCAACTTCTTGTACGATTTCTTGATGTCAGAGTCCGTCGCCTCTTTCGTCACTCCTGCAACATAACAACGTTTTTATTATACCATAAGGGGACAAACAAGCCATCAGAGCCTTTTGACGACTACCGACGCCCATGGACATTCGCGTGATAGGTACGCAGATGCGGTGTCCTCCGGCTACTCACAAACCGCACGAAAAACGCCAGAGACGCTGTCACTTTACGCCGGTATCAAGTGGTACTTCCCCGGTCGTGCCGGCCCAATCCCATTAATTGCATAGGAGGATGTAGTGTTAAGCACCACGCATGGCACTACCTCTTCCTAAAATAACAGTTTATGAAACTAGTCTGAAAGCGGAGCCACTAAACTACAGGTACAGTCATTTATTTCATAAGGTAGGAGGTAGAGAGATGCAGCATAGCAGGAGTTGGGCCGCCACGACCGGGGAGCTCACATGACAATGGCGTAAAGTGACATCTACGGTGTCGCGTTTCATGCGGTTTGTGAGTGGCCCATTGGGGGGAGAAAGAAAGGAGGGCAACGCATCAGCATAATTATGCGGATGATCATGGGCGTCGGTGGTCGAAGAAAGCCTCCCATTTCTCGTTTGCCCCTATACAAAAAAAATCATATCACAGGGGCAAAGAGCGTTTATGTCACCTAGTGGAAATCAGCAAATTCTGATCGATGGGTACTCGACTTTCCACAGACCAGAGGTTGCTGGTCTATAG
Source organism: Eumaeus atala (assembly GCA_017140195.1). Lineage (NCBI taxonomy): Eukaryota > Metazoa > Arthropoda > Insecta > Lepidoptera > Lycaenidae > Eumaeus > Eumaeus atala. The sequence goes on from JAFELO010002364.1 coordinate 15,692, forward strand.
GATCTTCAGTTTATTAGTTAACACACCACTGAATACTTGAAGACAACTATTTCTGGCCTCTATAGCAGATGTGGTCTGTGAAGTCCACGTCTCTTCATAAAGTCATTGTGCGAGTGTTTGTGGGTCGGTAACCAACAAAAGACTCCTATTAATCGAAGTCTTTTGGTTTGTGTACAAAAATATTCGCGCAGTTTGTGAGTTACAAATCGGTGAACGCTTCGCCCGTAGGAATGAAAGAGACAGCTTGTAACGCTCTCTCGCTCGCAGGCTCCGCTCACTCGGAACATTACACTAACTTCATACCTTTTCGTGCATGCAGCTAGCGGTATTGACTTACAATATGTTATAACGTCAACAATATATTTATAGAGGACGAGGCACTTTGCAAGTCTAATCACAATACAATAATTATGCACATTGCTAGTGCTACTTACGACCGCCATGAGTAGCTAAATATCGACCGAAGTACTCAGTTGACCTTTGCGAGTTGGAACGTGTAGAAAAGCGACTTGCTAAACGTGGCGTGTATAGGACGCGCAACGAGTTTAGAGTCGTCGGCTATGTATATATGCTTGTGACGACTGAAGAGTCTTTATAAAGTGCACAAAGGGGAAAAAATTACACCCAATTCCATCCACTAACATAAATAATCAAAATCTAAATATTTAATTTAAAACATGACTTTAGAAGTCTCTTTTTGAACGTCGTTACTTTAGTACCACCGGCTCAATCCCAACCTTGATTTGAGAACAACTGGCGAAACAGACTTAGCGGAACTGATGACTCGGACAATTATACATGTCTTACATAAAAATTTCACATATCTCACAAAAATATTGTGCATTATAGCAAACCTTTATCAAACAATCGCTCTTTTACGGTGTTTTTAAATCCACTAATGGAAAGATTTTGAACGTTTTCTGGGATCTTATTGTATAGGTATCGCCCCTGAAACGAATGACATACTTTGCTTAGTATAATCACTGGTTCCTTCAGCTGGTATTTCTGGCATGAGTATGACTTTACCAAATTAGTATATATATTTGCGGACATTCCTTATACTATCTAAAATGTATTGTGAATAATCAGTCAGGACTACATTTCTTGCAATATAGCACAATCCAGATGATACAAATCGCGAGAAGTGACACTTCAGCTATTACACCGGAAGCAGCATTCGAGAACAGTGCTCATATCTCATCGCGCCGACAACACGGCACTCGGTGGCGCGGCACTCGTATGAATATTAGACCAAGTGACCCCGGCCTTGGAGATTACGTTATTTGTAATTGTCTTGAGAAAATTGTGAGTTTTAGTAGTTTCTTTTGCTTCCAATCATTATCACCAGCTGCGTATCAGTAAGAAGTGCCATGCTGTATTGCAGACGAACTGGGCCGGCACGACTGAGGAGGTGCCTGTCGCTCACACGACACCGCGTAAGGTAAAAGCTATGCTGCCGCGTTTCGTGCGGTTTGTGAGAGGCCATTGGTCCATTAAAGGGGAGAAGAAAAGGGCAGTGCATCTGCGTGAACAATAATCTGGATATCTATGGGTGTTGGTAGCCGTCAAAAGGCTCCATGTGATTGTATGTGCTCCTGTGCTACCTAGTCTTGCCATAAATATTGTAACAAAGAACAAAAATGTTTTTTAAATTGTAAATAATATTTGTTCCTTTAAAGTGTGTTAGTTTAATACACAAATATAATATAATAAAAAACATAAAAAGCTTATTCGAAGTGGGAGACACGTTGGCTGCAAGACAGTCCTTTAAACGTTGAGGCAAATTCTCAATAGAAGCATGCACTCCTTCCATGGGGGAATTCTTCACTGCCATTCCGGAGCGTTCGTTTTAACCAAGATTAGGTGAATCGAGCTTTATTATGTGGTCCCGAGTCTTGACTGGAAGGAACATACTTGGTTATTGAAGGTGGTGTTATTAAGGGGCTTAACTATCTTCCCAAAAATGGTATCTTGAGACACTTGCGCCGATGTATTGATACATTCTTCACAGAAATATGGCTCATTCACTGCTTCACAGGTAACACCCCACCAAACGATCGCTGAAGGCGGATAATGCCCACGTTACATTTTGTCAACCAATTGGTCATTCTGTTTGTTAAAATGTTACTCAATTATTAAAAAAAATCCATAAACTAAATTGTTCTGTGACCTTCCTTTGCGTACTGCTCCAGTAGTTGTTTCAATTTTACCACTTTCATTTAGAATTGGGGGGCAAACGAGCAAATCGGAGCCTTTTTACCACTACCGACGCCCATGAACATCCACATAATTGCTATGCCGATGTGTTGTACTCACAAACCGCACGAAACGCGATACTGAAGATGTCACTTTACAGCGGTATTTTGTGAGCGAGAGGTACCTCCCCGGTCATACCGGCCCAACTCCGTTACATAGGAGGATGAAGTGTCAAGTCAGCATGGTACTACCTCCTCCTATTACCAGTTAAGAAATTACCAGTGCGTCTCTTGTAGCCTGCAAGTCCTAAATCATCTCCTAAAATACGCGAAATGGACTAGTTGCTATCTTCATTTCCCGAGATAAAATCTGTTGCTTTTAGAGCGGATTTATTCGAATTGTTTCCCTTACTGCTTCGATCGCTATTTCGTACGAACACTACGTGGACGGACAGATCATTCTCTGTCACAAGCAGAGGAAGTCTCATTGTACCTATTAGTAGCTCAGTACACAAACATTTGAATAATACCAAGTGTATGGAGTTTTAAAATTGCATTCGGCGCCCATACCTACTTTGTGTAATGCAATCACTGATGAATGATTTTGTTCGCTTTAACACAACACTCCATTTTGGGACGACCATCTTCCCCTGTTGGCCCCAAAATTAATTATTATAGGGTACACCCACAATCAACCTAGTACATCTCTTTCCATTTGCGGGAAAAGAGGGGGGACCATCCCTCTTTCGTCTCCCTAAACTAACACAAAAAAAAAATATTTTCAATGACAGTTTTTATACTTTAGCTTGTAAGTGTGCACTAAAAATGTTTTTATAGTGTTAAATACTTATGGGGTGATTTTGTATCAATTATGCACGTAAAACAGAGGGGTGTACAATTAGTACAGTATCAAACAAGGTTAGGTTTAGTGAATAAATTTAGAAGTATTAGTTATAAATAATAATAGTTTATGTTGAAACAATCAATGGTTTTCCAGTTTTTGTGATTTGTGACCATGTATCTCCAACATTTATTACACTATATACCAAATGTGAATAATGATTGAGTGAAATAGGCGACACAACTGACCATACTAAAAATTATTTTGTTTTAATAACATTATAACATAATTCTATAATTATAATTAAGTCATTATAATTTACTTTAAATACTACCAATATCATAAATATAAAAATTTATATGTATTATTTTTTTTTTACCGGTTTTATCTCGTTTCTCAAGATCCACTTTAAGAATGAATACCATTTGCATCATTATTATCAAGGGCATCAGTCCACTGCTGGACATAGACCTCTCTCAATGAATGCCAAGAACGCCAATCTCCTGCTACTCCCATCCATCCCGGACTGGCTACTGTACAGAGATCGTCTTCCTACCTGGTGAATGGTTGACCAACATTTCATTTTCCTAATTAATTTTTGTACTGATATAGAATGTAGTTAAAGAATAACTTACTTTATCTATTGGTATGTATTATATTTGCTAATACTGAACTCTACTCTCCCACAGAAAAAGTGTTTATAACCCAGTTAATACTGTCTGGTTTTTATTTTGTAGGTACAAGGACAGATTCACCATCGAATTGGATCATTACTGCCTTTCGTGACATATTTGCAAATATATTTTATGGACGTAACTGAATTGCAGTATTCAACGTTGCAATGCGTCTTGAACGTTTTAGAAATAAGTGGCGAATATGGAACAATCCAACTGTTGTCGACAACGAAATCCATTCTTTTCACTTTTGATGTGACAGTTCGACCGCCATATCACTGATATGGCGGTTGTTGGATTGCAATCCCCAAATACCAAGGATGAAATTTCAC